>BQNB010000999.1:0-149838 GCA_026074375.1 Tanacetum coccineum
CTTTCAGTTTTAATACAGGAGATGAGGCTTAGTCGGGTTTTACTTTGATTACCTCAGATGATCAAAGTTTCATTGTCGAATGGGATGTGGATGACTTTCTCGTCACTGATAATTCTAGCATGATACTTGGATAACCAATCCATACCAATGACGACGTCGAAACTACCGAGTTTAATTGGCATAAGGTTGATTTCGAAAGGTTGGTTTAGCAAAATCAGAGTGCAACCTTGGATAACGGTATTAGTGCCTACTAGGTTTCCATCGGCCATTTCAATGTCGTAGGTAGTATCTAGTGTAATTGGTGGGATATTAAGCATAGAAGAAAGAGATATGGATACAAAACTTTTATCGACTCCTGAATCAAATAATACTCTAGCTAGATGTTGGTTTAAAAGGAACATACCCGTGTGAATATGTTTTGATCTTGGTGCTTTCGAGCGTTCGTTGTCCCTCAGGCAATCAAGCTTTTCCGTAGGGCCATGTTGTTTGCGCATCTTTGGCACTGAGTTCTGTATATTGCCCTTTCTCTCCACATGCATGACAAGTTACTGTTACTGGTTGCAGGTTACTTCCAGTGGCTGGCCCTTTGTTCTTATAGTTCTTGGTCTGATGACCCACCTTGTTGCAAGTCTGACACTTGACAGTGCAAGGTCCTGTGTGATGAACAGCTCATCTTTTACACAAGGGAAAGTTTCTAGAATACCTATTGTTTTCAGTTGGGGTGGCAGCATAAGCCCTGACGATTTCTTGCCTTCTATTATGTTGTTGGTGGTGATCATTGTTGCGGTTGTTATTGTTGTTGTTACGGTTATTTTGGTAGTTGTTGTTGGTGAAGGTTCTTCTATCATCAAACTTTCGTTTGTGATCATTGGTTCCTTGCACATAATTGTGCTTTATTACCTGATCCATTAACCTCTGGGTTATGGTAATGGATTCCTCCAAAGTTTGAGGTTTTAAAGCAATAACATTTCCTTCAATACTCCTGGGTAATTCCCCGATGAAGACTTCCATGAGTTTCTTGGAATTTGGTACCATAGTTGGACATAAAACTACCAACTTATGGAATCTTCTAATGTAAGTCTTGAGGTTATTCCCTTTTACAGTCAAATTGTAAAATTCATCTTCCATTTTTTTAACCTTGGTTCTGGGACAATACTTCTTTATTAAGATCTTTTTAAATTCGGACCAGGGAATCTTGTAAGCTTCCTCTATTCCAATAGGCTGGGCGAATGAATTCCACTAGGATAAAGCTTCTTCAGTTAGAGTACCAGTAGCAAATTTCACTTTGCAGTCCTCGGTACAGTTGCTACGAGAAAATACCGATTCAGTTCGTTCGAACCAGCGGATGAGACCAACAGCCCCTTCCGTACCTTTGAAATTGAAAGGTTGGCAGTTCATAAACTCTTTGTAGCTACATTTTCTTGCTACAGGAGTTTATCTTTGTCGGGTGTTCCTAGTGGTATTGTCAGTATTTGCCATGTTAGCAGTTTGTGCTTCCAGAGCTGCGGCAACACTATCAGCAACTAGTTTCCTGATGGCGGCCTAAGTCATGGCTAATGCTGCAGATGTTGATGTCCTCTTGGGAGCCATTCTATCAACATTTACAAGATAACATAAAATAAGAATCCATACAATGATAAAGTCATATCACAAGTCTTTGTATAATAATCAAAATTTTCATACATAGTGATATTGAAATCATTTGACATAGATACTTATTTGATACAAGTTCTAACAAAGAAATACACATTCTTTGATATTTGGAATGTGTTTAATTACACATACCTTTGACCACTAAAAACGGACTTAAATGACTAAAAACGTACCAAAAATACATTGTATTTGTATGTTTTGCATTTGTATTGTGCAGGTAACGGATATCCAAGAAAAGGACAAAAATCGAAGCCAAAACGACAAAACCGAGCACGAGAACGGAAAGACCGTGAGAAGTTAAATGAGGTAGGGCAGAAGAATTAGTAGAGGAGGATGATAAGAAACAGGCTCGTTTCTAAGGTAGAAAAATCTCCTCGGGAATCAAATAGTGGTGATGATGGTAACACTGGAGATGGAGGCAAAACAGTTGGTGGAGCAATAGGAGCTTGTGATAGTGGAATAGTTAATTCATTACTAGTAGCATTATATGCTTGCATAACCTTTATATACGGATCATTATGGAAAGGTGAGATGGTTAGCGAGACTAAAAGATCCTTAGATAAATCCTCTGAAGAGTCAGAAGAGGCGTTTCCCGGTGAAGCTGGGAAATAGTCCGGTGAAGCCGGGGTATAGTCAGGAGTAGTTGTAGAGGAAAAAGCATCCTCAATATAGGAATCAGATAGGACGATAATAGGGTGGGTGGATGTAGACATAATTCTGTAATAACCCAATGTAAAATAACATAAGTTATTTATATAAAAATAGTTAGTGTACTTACATACTATTAAGGGATATGAGTGGCACGGAGGACTTTTCTTAGATGGAAAAATTAGTTATATTTAGTTTTAACCTTGTTTCTCATAACCGTAGGCTCTTTATACCAATCTGTAACACCCACTTATTTGACATATAGCAGCCGTAAGCAAATTGGGGATATAACTTACATGAATCAACAGTCATAACCATAAGAAAACAACTCAAAAGATGACGTTTGAAAATTATAAGTTACATTCAATAATAAGTCAGAGTTTTACAAAGGAGGTCCCAAAATACATTTGAAAACATAAAGGATGAATGATAACAAGTTTGGACGTCCTCAAGTCTAATGCCACTTCGTGCCATATATTGCTCAATTACTTGAGATAAACATACTAAAAAGGTCAACACAAAGGTTGAGTGAAATTCACAGGTTTGCAATGTAATAGTTGAATACAAGTTAGTGTAATATTAATAATTGCAACGAATACAATTATCATGGTAAACAATATTATATTATTACACTAAGCTCATGACATGGAAGCCTTAAGTAAATGATATTCATAAATTTTTGCCCCAAGCGGGTGCTTTGCCAAACACCCGGAGTTCCTCAAATGAAATGCGTCCGCTGGCCATGTATGTACCAGAACCTGGAAGGGGAAGTTCAGTCCCAATAGATCTATTCACGGCATTCGCGCTTACTTCGCAAAGTAATTAACGGTTCATGATAGTGGGGCCTTATGGAAAATGGAGGTACTTTATATATATATTTAGATATTTTCTAAATATCTAAATATATATAGATATTTTTCTTATTTAGAAAATATCTTTTTTTCACAATATCTAAATTTCTTTTCATCTCTTTTCTCTCAAATCTCTCTCTCTCTACACGATTCTCTCTCTCTCTCTTTTCTTGGATTCGTGTTGTGTGTTATGAAGTGAAGTATTAATCGGGTTCCTACAGTGGGCATCAAATCATCAACTTGATTTCTCCTAAGTTCTAATGGTACATTAATATCGTTTAATTCGATGTAATCTTCATATAAAGGGTCTAACAATCTATTTAACACCAAAGTCTCTCCCATTAACCTAGCTTCCAAATCAAGTTCTATACGTTCTCTTAAACTTAACATGTAGACCCTCTTAATCAAACTACTAGCAGGTTTAACACTTTTAAAAATAATTTTCTCTTCCCCAACCCTTAAAGTTATCTTTCTTTTGAACACATCAATCTTAGCGTGGGCGATAGACTAAAATGGTCCTCCGATGATCAAGGGAACTTTGACATCCTCGGGCATATCTAAGATTATGATGTCTACGGGGAAAACTAACTTACCAATCCCTACTAGTACATTTTCAGCAATTCCTTTTGAATGTTTCACTATTCTATCTACCAATTCAACTGTCAACTTAGTATGAGCTAATTTGCCTAAACCTAGATTGAGGTAGGTCGAGACGGGCATGACACTTACACTAGCTCCTAAGTCAGCAAGGGCATTTTCAAAGAAAACATTATTAATATAACATAGTAAAGTGAAACTTCCTGGGTCTTTCTCCTTTCGAGGTTAGGAATCGTTTATATGTGTAGCTCCATAAGAGTAAGCATCCAAGTACTCTGGTCTATACGATCCCTTCTTCTCATCACATTAATAATCATTTAAATGACTTAGAAATGGAATAGTTGTTTGTCTTGACTCGAACATCAGCTTACTGTTATGTTTGGCCAATACGGTGTATTGGGATGATCCGATACAGCGTATCGGTGTCATATCAGCTTCAACAGTAGTCGAGATCGACTTGACATGATCTCTTAGGTTTATTTTAGTAGAGCTAGGAAAACTTCCAAATCCTCTAACCTGTAGTACCTTGCTCATTTGCCCGATTTGAATCTCCAGAGTTTTGATCGAGGCTCCTTGGTTTCTGATAGCAGCGTCAGTGAAAGATCGAATTTCCTTGATCAAATTAGATTTTTACTCATGTCTTTTTGTTGATTCATCCATAAACTTGCTCAGTGATTATTCCATTGATTGTCTTTGTTCTTGATACGAAGGATTTGCATTATTCATTTGGTAGAATCCTTGAACCGTTGCCCTATATTGCCCTCCTTTTTGGAAAGGTACACCAAATTGGGTATAATATGCTTCTTTGAGGGTTTTACCTTCTTCTTTGATTGGACAGTCTTTGGTGTAGTGAGGTCCTTTACATTGCTCACATCCCACCTGAGCAGCATATACCTTTTCATTTACCTTCTTGATTTCTCTTCCAAGATTATTAAGTTGTACTTAGATGGCAGCCAATCCGTCAGAAGTCTCAGTACTTTTTGTCCTAGATGTTTCGTTGTACCAAGTTAATGTTTAAATGATTTATGTTTATCTCTTTGTAAAAACCAATTAATCTCTAGTATATGAAAAGAGAAACATGTTATACGGTTTTCGGCATCCAGAAATGTGTGTGTCATGATGAAACACAGAAAAGTGTTATCGGTGTTCTAGGCGTCAAGTCTCTAAGTGGCCGCCTATGGTTTGTTTGTTTTTTGCCTCAAGAATTTATGATTCCTGTTACTAGTTAGAGTAACCGTTCTAGAATTGATCATCTAGAATTAGGGCTATGAAGAACGTTTGGTTATTAATGAAGTACACCTTGTTGAATATCTTTGTTCTTATTCCACTTTGTTTTTATAACTTATGAACATTGATATTATCCTAGATAAAGGTCTAAACAACCTGAGCTTAAATGATCTAAAGAGTCGTATCAAACTCCTCAATTAGTATCAGAGCCACGGGGCTCTCGATCTAGGATCTTCAAGGTTTTATTGGTTAAAGGGTTTTTCAATATTCTGTTTTTCGGTGTTCATAGTCAAATTCGGTAAGGTTAGGGTTGTGTATAAACCCTAATTCGGTGAGAAACAGAATCTGTGCATAAATTCGATAAAAGCAGATTATATACTTTGTTTGTATCTTAATCGATCTCTAATCTGCTTGATAAAAACCCTAAAGATCATGGTTGCTGCTGTTGTTACTTGTGTTCGTTTCTTCATGGAGCAGACGCAACAAGATTTGAAGAACCCAAGGTTATTGGTGATCGTTTCTTGATAAAAGAAGATGCAGCAGTTGGTCATCCTGGTTCGTACTTAATGCTGCTCACTGCCAATACGACATTACTACTGCCCATATAAATTAGTACTGCCAGCTTATTCATTACTACCGCTTGTTCAAGAAAGGTTAGTATTGCTCGTTCAAGAAAGATACTTAGTGCTTCTTAGGGTTCGTGTACATGTTCATGCTGCCATGAGAAATTTTTAGTGCTGCTTATGTTGGTTACTGCTGCCCAAAGACAACTTAATGCTGCTAGAAGTATTACTGCTGCTATGTTCGTAAGTTAATACTGTTAGTTCTAAAAATAGTCAGTTAATACTAATTGTTCTTAAAGTTAAAACTATTAGCATTAATCGATATCAGACAGAATGTATGATTAGGATCTCGTACAACACACACAAAAGGAAGTTAATACTGCTAGTGTTAGCAGTTACTACTGGTAGGACTAAACCAATGTTTGTTGTGCTTGTATGTTAAATCTGTAATGAGAAGAGTTTTCTATGTTGGTTTACTATGCTTAGTTTAAGGGGAAGCTAACGGATTAATTTGGTTTAAATGTTCTTAAATGTTTAAAAGGCTCGTATTTTCTTGGATTAATTGGTTATGAAGAAAATTGTTTATTGCCTATTTGAAGATGAAGTAGAATTATTTGGGTTTGTGTTCTTATCATATCTTAAATTTGGTGGGTATACACTTTAGAGAATAACTGTTCGTGCTAGAAACGACGCGTTTATTGTGTTGTGACGAAGAATTGACAAATCTAGCAAAGGTGCGTGATTTTTCTTATGGTGCTCAATGCTCACATTTGCTATCACTTTGGTTATGTGTCTCATAGAAGATAAGGATAATTGTCAAGAGATTGTGGTCTCCTTATACATCGGTTTGGGTATACGTTCGAAGTCATATGGATAGTGCAAGATATAAGACACAAGTTTGGGTTATTCTACTTCAGCATCAAGTTCGTTATACTTAGTTTTCTTCATCAGTAATCATTACATAGAGTCTACAGAATTGAGGATTCAAGAAATCGTTAACATATGGGTTTCAGGGGAAGCTTATTGTTAAAATGTTTAACCATTTATATGCTACATTGAGATGAAGGTTTTTACTACTGCTAGTCTTTGTTACTACTGCTAGTGTAAGTTTCTACTGCTCAAGTTCATTTTTCTTAAGGTGCGTAATAAAGGGCAATTTGGGTCATTGGAATACTTGGATTAGAAGTGTAATATTGGTTCATAGCTGTGAAGATCAAGTTGCACTTTAGTTCCTATTTGATAATGACAAATAAG
Source organism: Tanacetum coccineum (assembly GCA_026074375.1). Lineage (NCBI taxonomy): Eukaryota > Viridiplantae > Streptophyta > Magnoliopsida > Asterales > Asteraceae > Tanacetum > Tanacetum coccineum. Next base: position 6,794 of record BQNB010000999.1, read on the forward strand.
GGGAAGAGATTTGATGATTTTCAATTGTAGATCCTTGGTTAGCTTTTAGAAGAAGTTTTCTTGTATATTAACTTAGGGGAAGTTCCATGCTTTTATTTGGGTTGTGTCTTATCAACTAGGGGAAGATTGTTGAGAATTATATTTTGAGTTGATAAGACAAAACAAGAATGAAACAAAAGGACTAAAATCGTCATTCAAGAATTCTATAAGCTGGTGGAGAATTATTAAAGATTTAGTCAAACATATCAAAAGATCTCCTTATGAAGAAAGAAGATAACAGAAGATCAAGTTAAGTGTTTAAAAGATTTATGTTTATCTCTTTGTAAAACCTATTATCTCTAGTATATAAAGAGATACAGGTTATAGGTTTTAGGCATCCAGAAAAGTGTGTGTCAAGATGTAAACACAGAAAAGTGTGTGTGTGTTCTAGGCGTCAAGTCCTCTAAGTGGACGCCTATGGTTTGTTTGTTTTAGCCTCAAGAATATATGATTCCTGTTACTAGTTAGAGTAACCGTTCTAGAATTGATCATTTAGAATTGGGGCTATAAAGAACGTTTGGTTATTAATGAAGAACACCTTGTTGAATATCTTTGTTCTTATTTCGCTTTGTTTTTATAACTTATGAACATTGATATTATCCTAGATAAAGTTCTAAACAACCTGAGCTTAAATGATCTAACGATTTATCAAGTATCCACATCAGTCTTTGGTGTAGTGAGGTCCTTTACATTGCTCACATCCCACCTGAGCAGCATATACCTTTTCATTTACCTTCTTGATTTCTCTTCCAAGATTATTAAGTTGTACTTAGATGGCAGCCAATCCGTCAGAAGTCTCAGTACTTTTTGTCCTAGATGTTTTGTTGTACCATTTTTGAGAATATTCGGCCATCTCTTGGATGGCTACGTTCACATCAGCAGTTGTCTTAGTTGGTATGGCTCCCTTGGAATCAAGAATTTATCTAGTCGGAACTTCTAATCCATTATAAAACAAGATCACCTCCTGCATCTCCGTCAAATAATGTTGAGGGAACTTCATCAAGAGTTCTTTGAATCTTTCCCATGCTTGGTAAAGGGTTTCATCGGGTTCTTGTTGAAAGTTATTGATCTCCTCCATTTTCTTTGCAGTTCGAGCAAGTGGACAATACTTTCTTAGAAACTTTGCTTTTAGATCTTCTCGAGTTTTAATCGAACCAGATGGTTTGTTTCTTATCTAATGACTCGCGGCTCCAGTTAGGGACATAGGGAAGGCTCGAAGTATTATTTGGTCTTGAGTTATATTTATAATATGGAATAAATCGACAATCTCAAGAACTTTCTCAATATGTTCATTTGTATCTTCATGATCTGAACCGCTGAATGTGTTGTCTCGTAGTTCCTTGAGAAATTGGTCTTTTAGTTCAAAGTGATCTTTGTCATCGATTTTAGGCCTAGTGACACCCGATCCATAGTTAACTTGGGTTTTGCTCATGTATTCTTCCATGGTTTCACCCATTGTTTCTGAAACTTCTTCCTCGGAATTTTCTTCTAGATCAGAAAATAGATCAAACATAAGCGATCTTGATTCGTCAAGACTTAGTGTCTTGAAAAGCTTCCTAGATGAGCGAATTTCTCGTTCCAGATCTTTAAACGGTGTAAATAGTTCCTTTGTTGAACTCCTTGTCATGCACTACCTAAAACAGAGGATAAACAATCAGTAGGATAGGCTCGAGGGAAAGAAAGCATAGAAAATCAAGCACGGAAATCAAATACGAAGAATATACATCTACTGTTATATCAGATGATCGATACGCCGTATTCAATTGATTTGAATACACCGTATCAGTCTGCTGAATGAATACGCTCTATTGCATAAGAAAGTTAGATACGTTGTATCCAATTAAGGTGAATACGTCGTATCAGGTTATCGACCAGAACAGTGTATAGAAAACAATTAAAACAAACACACAAAACAAATACACAAATAAAGAAAACAATTAAAAAAATATACAATATTATAGAACTATAATTTTTTTACCACTAATTTAAATTACACTTATCCTAGGGGTTTAAGTTGATCATAAGGTTTAAATTATTCTACAGTTAAGACAAAAATATAAAATAAAAACAAAGATTAAACAATTTCAGTATCCGGCAACGGCGCCAAAAACCTCATGTGTCGTCGTGGTTAGGTATTTATTTGTTATCAAGCTTTACATTTATATTTTGCCGACTTTACCTAAAATAACACTTTAACGGGCAGTGTACCTGATCATATGTAGCTTCGTTGGTAAGTAGGGTGTCGATCACTAAGAGCGAGAACAAAATCTTTTATTCTATCAATATTTTGGTTAACTAAACTAACTTAATTTAAACTATGTTAATTCTATTCTATGTTAAACCTATGCTAAACATATGTTAATCCTAATTCCAACGGATAAGGGGGTTTTCAGTCTGAGAGACTGGCACGGGTTTTGTGGTAACTTAGATCAATTTAAAACACAATAACACACGCATACATATAGACAAAAGATAAAAGAGTGGTCTAGCCAAGTATAAGAAAACTGTATTAACCATGATTAATCCAATTAAAACGTTGGTTTGTTTATTTAGTGCAATGAATGCTTATCTCGAGGCGGCATATCATTCTTAAGATCAAGGCGGGACTTCTTCCTTGAACTTAGATATGTAAAATTCTGTCACAATTTAACGCATCCACATAAAACATCCTATTTGCTGATTATAATCTATCTTAGATGATTAATAATGGTGATCTTATTAAACCCAAGCTCATAGACACTTTACCCACTTACTGCTTAATGGCAATTTATATTCTAGTAGTCCATTGTCCCAAGTCTTTACCAAATAAATCAGTACGTTATTTGTTACGTTATTTGTTGATCCTAGGTCACCTGCTAGCCCAACTTGTTTACATATCCCAAAGGTAAATTAATTGTGGTCTTATTGATCTAGATATATAAATCACTATATGGAGAGCCATCTCGGCATCTAGCTAACTTGGTCGATATCACTAGATCCAGTTGAATGATAGGTCGCATACAAAAGCACGTAAACAAGTATGAATTGATAAACATAAACAAGCAATCAACGATAAATTAAGCATTCGATATAAACAAACCAAACATTCAAATCTTCATAATCATGGCTAATACCCAAGGGTATTAGCCCTTAATTATCATAATCAATACAAGAGTAATAATTCAACCAAGGTAAACTAACCGAGTTAAACGAATGATATAAAAACTGAATGATTACTAGAGTATAGGAGATTACAAGGTGTTTCCTATGAAATTATTAGCTTTGCTTGACCTCTTCTGCTCTTCTTGTCTTCTAAAAATAGACTTTTGTGGTTAAGATATCAAAAATATGATCAAACACCTTAAAAATCCGTTTTAGGTCTTCTATTTATAGTGTTTGGAATTTGGTCGATACAACGTATTGGTTGAGGTCAATACAGCATATCGAGGGTTTCTTGGAGTAGGGACCACGTTTGATATCTTCTAGAATATTTTATTACTATATTGTGAATACGGCGTATAGAATTCTCCTGGATATGGCGTATTGGACTTTGTTTCTTCGTGGTTTCTTATGAAGTGCGGGCACAGATACGCCATATCTTCCTTGTTGGATACGGCGTATTGGTTGTCAGAACAATATTCTTCAAATGTCTTCGTTTAAGCTCTAGAATGCGTGCCTTTTAGCTAATCTTCACAGAGTACTCCATAATTACTGCAAATCTCAAATATAAATGATTAAGTACCAATTCTTGCAATAATTATACAAAATGGGTTATTTACATGGGGTAAATGATGCTATAAAAGTAAAGTTATTTGATGTCATCAAACGTACATAATAATTATATAAGTCAAAAATAAATATAGAGGGACCGTGTTTGAAAGTTTCGATAGACCTAATGAGAAGAAAAGAATGGAAAAGAGATTACTTGGTCCTAAAGCTATTGTATTAGGATTAGGAAGACCATAATCTCACCCTTTATATACAAGACCTTTGGGAACACATTGTGGATCTTTAACTCTCTTTTGTTCTCCCTCAAACCAATCAGCACACATCCCTAGGGGATTTATTTGGGTCGATTTATACAAGAACTAAACCAAGGGTTTTGTTTGTTGATTCATGAAAGCTTAGAACTAGCATTCGGGTGGTATTGCATAATGTGTAGTGTGGATACACAAAGATAACACTTATTTTAGTGTCTAGGTTTTGTTCATGGGTTTTGATAAGAACACGTGGGTGTTCGTTGATTCTGTTTGATCACTCAAATCCGATATCAAGAGATTAGTAAATCGTTTATTGTTATGTTAATTAAACACATGATACACATCCTTTTGGGACGATCTCTGTTGCGTATATTACATGATAATATAGGTTATTAGATAACAAATCCCAACAGAACGAGCATTTGGCTCGCTAAAGAAAAAGTGGGATATAATTAAAAAAATCGCATTACCGATGACTCTTAAGATCATTAAGGATATGATGTACACATGCGTCATATTATATAATATGATTATAAAAGACAAAAAGAGGGAAATCTCTTCCGACTTTTATCCAGATGAGCAACATCGTGATGATGATCTCGTACGAACGCATGAAGAAACGTTACAAGTTGTTAGCGATTTAGTTAATGTGAAAGCTCATCTAAGTTTTAAAGCTGATTTAGTGAAACGCATATGGCGTCGAACAAATGCATATTATCAAATTTCATTTTATTGTTATGTTTTCTAATTATTAAGGAAATTTTGTTTTTAATGATCAAAAACAAAAAAAATAGATGTTGGTGGTGATGTTTGTTGTCTTATTACACTATGTTGGTGGTGATGTCGGTTGAGAAAAGAGAAGCTGATGTGGCACTGAAGTAGTTGTAATGATGTTAGTTATGGTGTTGTTTTATTACCGCATGCCTTGTACAGAGAAAATCATAGTGAGTTGATTAGTGAAAAATTTACGGGATTTAGAATGACTTTTACAAATTTCATACATCAACTCTTTGTATGTTTTTTAACGAGGGATTAGGCGGTTGCGCTTCATTGCTAGACATCTGTATATGATGTTCTAAAGCCCGCACAACATTAGTATTTCTTTAAACTAACACAAATAATAAGTCAAGAGAATCACTTTCAGTTTAATAATGTTTATTGAATGGTAAAACTGAAGAATGTTGCATGCAATGACAAAAACATAAAAGTTATTTGCTACAATTGCATGAAATTATTCTATAATCGAAGTATGAAAACCGACATTATAAAAAATCAAAAACTTCATGAAGTTAAGATCTTTCTCCACTGCCATATCATGCTAAGTGGTGGCATCAACTTCTACCGGCTTTTCTTCTTCTTCCTTGATTGAATCAGAAGTCTCTTGAGGGACTACATTCAGAGTTTCATTCTTGGCTTCCTCAGCAATTGTCTATGTCGTATGTGCTTCTTTTGTAACCGGTGTCTCTTCCTTTGGTTCTTCCGATACTTATGTGGTCTCTACTTCTGTTTCAGTAATAGTATCCTCTGCATGAGGCGGTGGAGCATTTGCAGTGGTGGTTTCCTCCTTGGGTTCCTCTATCGTTGGCTCTACAAGGGTGGTGTTGATCTCTTCTATCTCTTGTGTAACTACAATCTCGAGCAAAGTTTGTGCAGCTGATTCAACCTACAGTGACATCCATCTAATTTTAGTTAATACATCTTCTGAACATCTTCATTGCGATAAGACTCCACCAATAAAATAGACAACTCACAAAATTAGTGTAACACCCCCAAAATATGTGGCAGCGAAAAGGTAACCAGAGGCGTTTTTTCATAATACATAAGCACAAGATAATAGGGAACGACCTCCACATGAGTCGTTAAAAGATAACTTCGTTGTTTCATTAAAAGAAATAAATTAAAACAAGTTGTCTCATGTTTGCATCAAATGAAAAAGCATTGTTTAGAAAGTGCAATTGAAATCCATGAAAATATTGTCTTGAATGCATGAAGACCCAATGCACTTGAAATACGCCATAGCAAGTTAGGCACCTGAGAAATACATGCATAAAAATGTCAACATAAAGTTGGTGAGTTTATAGGTTTAATTAAGTAAGTAAGATTGAACCGTAAGATTTCAAAGTGTATGACTATTGTAACACATACAATATCACAAAAACTAATTACGATTGCACTAAGCTCATGACACCAAAGCTACAACAAAGTATGTATGCAATTTAATGCAAAATAAAGTACTCGTGTAGGTATTCAATCTGCAACACTCTAAGTCCGACATGGTATACGTCCGTTAGTTCGGTTCTCCGAAACTAGTAAGCGCTACTTACCCTAACGGGGATGTCAATCCCAAATAGATCTATTTATAACACTCGCGCTTACACAAAGTAATTAACAGTTCAGGATAATTTGGGCATAGTGGATTATCGCTACTTAGGCTAATCCGTGATCATTTAAAAAGGTACTTGCGTCCAATGTATCTCACCCCGAGATTTGTAAAGTAGTGATAAACAAGTTAAAGCGTGGCTATAAACTCACCTTAAGCAAAAGTATTGATTTGGGAAAAATCAAGTAAGTAGGACGTCACAACAAGTCCCGAAAGCAACCTAATAAATAATGGGTCGTCTTATGATAGTGCAAATGTAATGAAATGATGCAAATATATTTTTATAGCATTATATCACCACCTAATAGTTTGCGTTTTAGTTTTATAAGTCAAAATAACATTTACGTCAAATTCGCCATTTGATTCATCATTATATACTTTACCATTATTTTTAAGTATCCAATTTAATAAATCCTATCTCGCTTACTTAATAATATTTTTGAAAGTTTCCGACGCGTATAGAATATACATAAGTAATACTACAATATTTGTTTAGGATTTTATAGCTCGTTTGGACTCGAAAACGCCCGAAAACTACTTTTTATATTTCAAACAGCTCTAATAAAAGCTTATAATTCATGCAGGAACTTTATTAAATTTCCAGAAAATAGTCTGACTTCGAAAGGGCATAACTCCTTGGTTATAAGGATTCACGGGATGACCAAAAGCAATGTTTCAAGGAAAAATCATGTTCTACAAGTTTTCTCTTATGAGTTTTAACCGACTCGGTCCCGAAACGGGTCAGAGAGAATATGAGTTTCACCTTAGTTGGAAGAGAATATGAATTTCCCAAATACTTGTTTGATTATAACATAGACCCTTAATTCTTCTTGCAAAATACTTGTAATATATCAAAAACCAATTCTTCTTGCTTTTTGTTTTTTAGTTGTGCCTTAGAGAGCCAAAAGGGAGAAGAGAAGTGTTTTTGGTTAAGTGAAAATACTATGTGTGAATTATTCGGTTACTTCTCTTTTCAAATGAGAATTAAGGTTGGTCCTAAAGGCATTTTGAAAGAGTACAGTGAAATTTTAACCATTTTGAGTTTATTGACGTGTAATGACCTGAAAAATATGAGTTGTCAAAATTAGTGTGAGGGTTGTACCTTTTTTGTTAGCTCAGAATTACCCTTCCAACTGTCTAAAAATCAAAGGCAAAGCAGTAATGGGTAGAAAGTTTATGAAAACATGAGGTGGTGTCACACCCCCAAAATCTGATAGCAACGGAAAGGTAATATTAGGGTGCGATGTCAAGGCACAAAGTACACATCATAGTGAACGACCTCAAAAGAGACGTTTAAAAACAAAGTTACATTTGATGCATGAAAATTTCAGAGTTTAGCAACATAGTTCCCATAGTTTCAAACCATACAAGTGTTTTTAAAAGTATATAAAGATTAGACAAAGTTTCCATCGAATGCAAATGACAACAAGTCTTTCCAAAATGATATCCGCGCATCCTCCCATCCAAGCAAATCATACCTTAGGACCTGAGATTAAAACATGCTAAAACGGTCAAGAAAAATTATTAAGTGAAATTCATAGGTTTAATTAAATATGTAATAGACCACAAGATTTAAGTAAGAAGGCGACAATGAAACACATTCATATGTCAAAACAATATTTATTTCTCTAAGCTCATGACACCGAACCTTAACAAGTAATGCAATCAATGCAATGGTGATGCCCCAAAAATGTAGGGTGTTCTGCCAAACACCCTAATTAGTACTACAAATGTTAAATGAGTCCGTTTGACATGGTACAAAGGTTTAACTACCCGGACGGGGATTGTCAGTCCCAATAGATCTATCTACAAGACTCACGCTTACTACAATAGCAATTAACGGTTCATGATTCAAAGGGGCTTAAATGGCAGTAAAGGGACTTAGGCAATAATATCAGGCATATCATACAGTTTTAAACACTTGTGTCCAAACATAAAAGCATAGCATGTAATCTCCCCCGCGGAGTTTTATAAAACAACTAAGTAATAAAAAGGGGCTATGAACGCACCTTAAGCAAACGATGAGAAAAGAGTAATCAACAACGAAGAAATGAAGTCAAGAGATCCTAACCGCGACCTAATATTAACGACGCGCTTTAGGAGAAAGAAATATACAACGAAACGACGCATAAGTCGTTTATAGAAAGTAATTGAATCCATATGTGTTTGTGTCTTAGATTATTTAGCAAAACGTCTTATTGAAGATGTATGGTTTTTAGTTAAGTTACGACACTTATATGAAAAATCACTAATTTTGGAATGTTTCTATTTTTGGAAAGTTTCTATTTCGGAAAGTTTAGAAATCCGGGACGTTAATACCGTCTCTTAATAATTTTTAATTTCCATTATCACCGAACGCACTAAGGGACATAACACTTAACCTCTACTTCTATCCCATTTAATGTATATTCCGAAAATAAAACTTACTATTTTTAGACATGATCCTAACGCGTCCTAACTATATAATAGTGATACAATAGTTTTTGTTGAAGTTTTTATGGCTCAAACGGACTCGAAAACGCTTAAAACACTTATTTAATTTCCAATCAGCAATGAATACTTTGACTTTTTCAGAAAAATTGTCCGACTTTGACCAAGATTATCTCCCTCGTTTTACACTTTCCAGCTTCGAAAACAAGTGACACTTTACCGAAAAATCATTCCAGACAACTTTCATTTTATAAGTTTAAGCCAGTTCAGACCCGAAAGGGGTCAAAATCTTGATTTAATTTCATATCAGAAGGTATATTTTTGCAGAAAATGTTCATGTTTTGACGACACTAAAATGACCACAACTTATTCGTTTTACGTCCGTTTGCGATGTTCTTTATATGAAATTTTATCTATACGAAATAAGCTATCCAAAAATTAACCTTTTAGCTTGTCAAAATATTTTTAAGTGTTGTTTTAGGTAAAGTCAGCAAAATATAAATGTAAAACTTGAATAAAATAACAACCTACACGACGACACATCAGCTTGCATGGTAACTATTGTTGTAAGAAAACTCAACTAAGGGAAGATGAGTATCCCAACTACCTCCAAAATCAATTACACAAGCCCTAAGCATATCCTCCAATGTTTGGATAGTACGCTCACTCTGACCATCAGTCTGAGGACGGTAAGCCGTACTCATATCCAATCGTGTTTCTAAAGCCTTCTGAAGCGTGTGCCAGAATCGTGACGTAAATCAGCTATCACGATATGATTTAATAGACACGGGCACACCGTGTCTTGCTACAATTTCATTGACGTAAATTCTTACTAGCTTCTCCATTTTCTAATCCTCACGAATAGGTAAGAAATGAGCAGACTTGGTCAACCTGTCTGCAATGACCCAAATCGTATCATACCCACTACTGCTTTTAGGCAGTTTCGTGACCAGGTCCATGGTTATCTTTTCCCACTTCCACTAGGGAAGTTTTGGTCCATGAAAACTGTTGACGCATTCGAGAAAAGGTGAAGGCACTTGCAATACTTATATATATACACACAAAATTTTGCTTCTCAGATATATAAACAGAAAATTAATTTCGATAGATTTTTAAGATGACTATTCTCTATTTGTACGGAACCAAGTGTACGATGTTCAGATATCACAAGAGTTGACAACACATTCTTGATCAAAAGGAGCTGAACATGAGGCAACATCGTTGGTTAGAGTTGCTCAGCGATTACGATTGTGAAATACGTTATCACCCGGGGAAAGCAAACGTAGTGGCCGATGCCTTAAGCCGTAAAGAACGGAATAAGCCATTACGGGTTCGAGCCTTAGTCATGACTATTGGTTTGAATCTCCCCAAACAAATTCTGGAAGCTCAAATAGAGGCACAGAAACCAGAGAACTTCAAAAAGAAAGACGTAGAAGGTATGATCAGGAAGGATATACTGAAGGAAAAGTTGAAACCCCGCGCCGACAGAACTCTATGCTTAAATGGCAGGAGTTGGTTACCATGTTATGGTGATTTAAGGACTATGATCATGCACGAGTCCCACAAGTCAAAATACTCTATCCATCCGGGTTCCGACAAGATGTATCAAGACATAAAGAAGCTATATTGGTGGCCCAATATGAAGGCCGACATCGCCACCTATGTTAGCAAATGTTTGACATGTGCTAAGGTCAAGGCTGAACACCAAAGGCCATCGGGTTTGTTGGTGCAACCTGAGATACCTCAAAGGGAATGGGATAATATCACTATGGATTTTATCATGAAGCTTCCTAAGTCGTCACAAGGTTATGACACCATTTGGGTGATTATTGACCGACTTAGTAAATCTGCAATCTTTGTACCAATGAGGGAAACTTACCCCATGGAAATATTGGCAAGAATGTACCTAAAAGAGGTGGTCACGAGGCATGGAATAAATGTCTCAATCATTTATGATCGCGACCCTAGGTTCGCATCAAATTTCTAGAGGTCACTTCAAAAGGCATTGGGTATGAATTTAGATATGAGTACTGCATACCATCCGCAAACTGATGGCCAAAGCGAGAGAACTATCCAAACTCTCGAGGATATGCTACGTGCTTGCGTGATCGACTTTGGAAATGGTTGGGTTAAACATTTGCCATTGGTCGAGTTTTCATATAACAATAGTTATCACGCTAGTATCAAGGCTGCACTATTTGAGGCGCTTTACGGTCGAAAGTGTCGCTCACCTGTTTGTTGGGCCGAGGTTGGAGAAGTTCAACTCACCGGTCCAGAAATAGTTCAAGAGACGACCGAGAAGGTCATTCAGATCAAGCAAAGAATTCAAGCTGCTCATGATCGACAAAAGAGTTACGCCGATTTAAAGCGTAAGCCAATGGAATTTCAAGGTGGAGATAGAGTTATGCTTAAGGTTTCACCTTGGAAAGGGGTCGTACGTTTTGGCAAACGGGGGAAGTTAAACCCCAGATATGTTGGACCTTTCAAGGTGTTGGCTAAGGTTGGATCCGTTGCTTACAAGCTTAAGCTTCCTCAAGAGCATAGCAGTGTTCACAATACGTTTCATGTATCCAACTTGAAGAAGTGCTATGCTGACGAACCATTATCCGTTCCGTTGGATGGACTTCATATTGATGACAAGATTTTTTTGTTGCAGAAACCAGTAGAAATTCATAGATTGTGATGTTAAAGATTTAAAGAAAGACGTATTCTAATCATTAAGGTTTGATGGAACTCTAGGAGAGGTCCCGAGTTCACTCTCTTTACAAAAACTGCACCGTCGTCAAGTGTCGCATCTTAAGCATTGAGGACAAGGCTCATTTAATAGGGGATGACTATAACACCTCGTGTTTTCAGGTCATTTTACAAAGGCATTTATTTCACTATTTATTTTTAGTCTTATACGCGTTTGCTTTTAATTTTAATCGTTAAGTTAAATCGCGTAAGCTAAAAATTATCATTCAATGTAAACGGGCATCAAACAATTAAATGTTTATGTCAAGCAAGTGTTAGATAATTATTTTGAGGATAATTATTAACTTTGCATATTTTATTTTTATCGGTTACGTAAAGTGTTTACGTTTCGCAATAAAATACATTTAGGCATACCTGGAACCACCAAAATTTATGGGATATGAACCATTTTATGGTTTATTGTGTATAATAAGCCTTATGGGAGGATACTATTATGCTAAGTAAGTTCCGGTTGGTTGACCCGTGAATTTTTGAGAAATGCCGTAAAACGAGTCCCGACACGTCCGTTAATGTCCAAACAAGTTTTGGGAGGACTTAAATGGAAATATGTCAAGTAAATACTATAAGTTATTGGAAAAACATTTTTAAACTGAATAAAAAATTGCTAGAATATTTGGGGGAATAAGTTACGGAGGTTTTACGAGCTTTTAAGTGATTCTGACACGAAATACGATAAACACCACGATGCCCCTTGGATCCCCTAGACGGGGCAAGGCAAGAGAACAAAAGAGAGACAAGATGGCCATTTTCTAGGAAGCTTGGTCCTTGATTAGTACATGATTTGGCCTATATGGTTTTGTTTGCTTCCAAGGTTCATGCATTTCTCACTTTGCTTTCAAAATAAGCACACACATTTCTCTCCTTCTCTTCTTTGGTTCGTCCAAACTCAAACACACACATACAAGTTTTATTTTCAAAATTTTGATCAAAAACATAAAGATTAGTGATACTTTGAGTTGATTCTAGTGTTCAAGTAGTCATTAAAACAATGTTTGGGTTGTGCGATTCGCGTCGAAATTTATTGTGAAGACCATTTTTGTAAGTCTTTCAAATTTATTTTTAACTTGTACTTTTGGGTTGCTAGTGATGCATAGATGTTAGTTGTACGGCCTGATCGTTAAAAATCGGAAAAGCGAAAGTTTACAAATGAATGTTTAGGGTGCGTTTGGGATATTCGAAATAAAAAGGGACAAAAACATAAGGTTTTGTTTATTTTTGATTATTGTTGGTGTTATAATTTTTGCTCGAACTTTTCCTCAAAATGTTTAGTATTAGTAAACATAAACGTTTCTATTTGTTTAGTATAAACGATATTTATGGTAACTAAGGTGTACCGAAAGGACTTATCAATGTATATTTATAATATATTATTAAATATTTACATATTTGACATATCGATTTTTTAAATAGTATTAGTTATAAGTATTTTGTATGAGATATGGATGAAATATGTTATTTTGGAGTTCATGTCATCAACCATTCACACACTAAATCGTTTAAGATAACCGTCAACTGTAGCGTCTAACCTTTATGCATCATACTTCGGAAAACTGTTTTGGGAAATGATTGAATTTAAAATGGGACATTAATCTGACTAGGTCGTGTACGGGACGTGTTGAATTATGCTTGTGTGATATTGAGATTTATGTGGAGACAGTTTGCTTGAGGTGAGTTCTCGTAGCCCCACTTTTTTAGTTTTTCCGTTAGAGGAAATGATACTCAAATGTGTTTTGAACTGTTTTCTAAACTGCGCGAAACGTGGTTTTGTTTTTGGGACAATTTATGTGCTTATAACTGCTATGTGAATATGTGTAATGTGATCTTACTTGCATGTACTATGTTTGACATAGCAAGAGATGTAGTTCTTTACCCTAATTTTCTTTAGCTGGTAGGCTTTAGGTGTGGTATGTCATTCGGGGTTGCGACCCTAAGAGCGTTGGTACGCGCTGGTAATAAGACTAGCGGAGATGCTTTGGTTCTTGGTTACATGATTAGCGGGGGATGCTAAGTTCATGAGTTTGGTTTGCATTTAATTCACTGTCATATAGGCTCAATTTTCGAAATGTATGAGTTTATTAGCACAACGATCTGGGTTTTGAGTCAAAACCTTTCGGAGTTCACCAATATTATGGTTGACGTTTTTTTAGTATCATTTTAGGTGACGTTAATGATTGTTTAGAGTATGGTGGATTGTAGCAGGCTTTTTATAGAATCCTAGAGGAATTTGTTTGAAAGTCTTGCATTTGATGTACGCTTTGGATTTGTTTTCTTGAGGATCGAAATAAGATTTTACAGACCCTTGCGTGGGCATAAGTTTGTAATAATTAGAGACTATGTGCGGTGTTCTTGATTTGGGACATCACTCATGGTTATATTGAGGTTGATGGTCATCATGACACTATTCATTTATGCATTTTAGATTTCTCTATCTTGTATCTTGTGTTGTGATTGATCTTTATGTCGCATTTCTATGTTTCCGCCTATGACGGGGTGTGACAGAATGGTAATCAGAAGACCAAGTTTATAGAGAGAACTAGGCTGGTTTAGGCCTAGGACTATAACCTGAGGAACTGCATATAGTTTGCATCATAGGATCTATGTGCGCGGTTGTTCCGTTATACGTGCTTATGTGGTCTATGGCATATATCATTAGTTAAGTCATTCATTGAATGAATGTCTGTGAGCTAATACTAAGTACAACTGGGAAAGGATACATGTATAAATACGGTCGGCCAAAGTTAATTTATGTAAGTATCCGGAATAACGCATATTTAGTTTATCGTTACGATAAATCGTGCGTGTTGACACTTAAGATCGTAGGATTATGTGATAAAGTGTATTAGGCTATCCTTATGGGTGTTGGGAGTCCCCATACCTAACGTTGCCTTGTTTTCCCTCGTAGTAGATTAATGCCGCCTACGATGACGGACCCGAAGTGCTGGCCGGTCATGCTGCCGCATCCCGAGGAGGTGGATCATGGCGTGGATTGAGTGGTAGTAGGTAATGGTTTAGGACTATTGGTCGGTTCTGGTTTCAGGGTGATGGTAGATGTGATGGTCATGGTGGCCAAGTAGGTGGGTCAGGGTATGAGGTGAATGATGGTGTTAATGGAGTCCCTGACTTCTCCGCCATCATTGCACAGCAGTTGCAGAATTTACTCCCCACTATTGTAGCCCAAGTAGGCTAAGACTACGAGCTAACCTATGCTAGATATAACACGGGGTGACCGAGTCTTTTACATGGATTTTCATAATCCTAACAGTATGTCACTGAAAGCAACAACCATAGGGGTTGTACCTATAAGAAGTTCTTAGCTTATAACCCAAAAGAGTATGATGGTAAGGGAGGTGCTATAGTGTATACCCGTTGGATTGAGAAAATAGAGTCAGTTCAGGATATGAGTGGGTGTAGGGATAGTCAGAAAGTAAAGTACGCTGCTAGTTCATTCGTTGGTAAGGCTCTCACGTGGTGAAACTCTAAGATCCATACACGGGGTCGAGAGGCCGTTGTAGGTATGTCATGGGAAGATTTTAAGACTTTGACTAGGGATGAATTTTTCCCGAGTAATGAGATGCAAAAGTTGGAAACTGAGTTGTGGAATCACGCCTTGGTCGAGGCTGGCCATGCTGTGTATACTGATAGGTTTCATGAGTTGGCTAGGTTAGTTCCTCACTTAGTAACCCCGGAAGGTAAGAGGATTAAAAGGTATGTGTATGGCCTTGCTCCATAAATTCAAGGAATGGTGGCAGCAACGGAGCCAAAGATCATCCAAAAGGCTGTGCAAATAGCTGGTGCATTGACTGATGAAGCCCTTAAGAATGGGTCAATCAAAAAGAACCCTGAGAAGAGAGGAAGTGGGGGAGAACCTAGCAAAGATAGGAATGGAAGGGACGATAACAAGAGGACTAGAACGGGAAATGCTTTTTGATACGACCGCAAACCCGTAGGAGAGAAAACACGGTGTGGTCCCAAGTGTACCACTTTAACCCTTCATCATCCACACTGAAGACACATTGTCGCACTTGTTTCAACCTGTAACCGCCCAAGACACTTTGGACCCGAACATCATGACGGGTACGTTTACTCTAAACGATCATTATGCCACTACCTTATTTGACTCTGGTGTCGACTATAGCTTTGTTTCCACTACTTTTATACCTCTGTTAGACATAAAGCCCAGTGATTTAGGTTGCAGTTATGAGATTGAGATAGCTAGTATACATCTAGTAGAAATTGATAAGGTCATTAAGGGTTGCAAACTAGAAATAGAAGGTAATATGTTTGACATTAACTTGATACCCTTTGGAAGCGGGAGTTTTGATGTGATTATAGGAATGGATTGGTTGTCTGACCATAAGGCCATGATAATTTGTCATGAGAAAGTAGTGAGGATACCACTACTAGATAGCAAGGTGCTTAGAGTATTAGGAGAAAAACCAGAAGAAAAGATGAGGCAATTAATGAATGCTAAGGCTAAAGAGAAGAAACAAGAAGAGATCGTGGTAGTGAGAGATTTTTGGGGAGGTATTCCCAGATGACCTATCTGGATTGCCATCGGTTCAGGAAATCGAGTTTCAGATTGAGTTAATCCTTAGGGCAACGCCGGTTGCAAAGTCTCCCTATCGTTTGGCACCTTCTGAATTGAAGGAGTTGTCGGGACAACTCAAGGAACTCCAGGATAAAGGTTTCATTCGGCCAAGCTCTTCACCTTGGGGAGCACCGGTATTGTTCATTAAGAAAAAAGACGGATCATTTAAGATGTGTATTGACTATAGAGAATTGAATAAGTTGACCATTAAGAACCGCTATTCACTCCCTAGGATAGACGACCTGTTCAATCAACTTTAAGGATTGCAGTACTTCTCTAAGATAGATCTTAGGTCCGGATACCATCAGCTGAGAGTGCATGAGGATGACATTCCAAAGACCGCATTTAGAACTCGTTATGGACATTTCGAGTTCACAGTAATGCCCTTTGGTTTGACTAACGCACCAGTGGTATTTATGGATCTGGTGAACCGAGTGTGTAGGCCGTATCTAGACAAGTTTGTAATAGTGTTCATTTATGATATCTTGATTTACTCTAAGACTCAGGAGGAGCATGAAGAGCATTTAAGATTAGTATTAAAACTGCTCAAGAAGGAGAGACTGTATGTAAAGTTTTCTAAGTGTGAATTTTGGTTGCGAGAAGTACAATTTCTTTTGCATGTGATTAATGGTGATGGAATTCATGTAGACCCTAGTAAGATTAAGGTTATTAAGAATTGGGAAACCCCTAGAACTCCATCTGAAATTCCTTCATTCTTAGGATTGGTAGGGTATTGCTGTAGATTCATTGATAACTTTTATAAGATAGCTAAACCGCTCACTCTCTTGACTCAAAAAATTAAAACCTTTGATTGGGGTGAGGAGCAGGAGAATGCGTTTCAAATTTTGAAGGATAAGTTGTGTAATGCACCTGTTTTATCTCTCCCCGACGGACCGGCAGATTTTGTGGTATATTATGATGCGTTCGGGTTAGGACTAGGTTGTGTGTTGATGCAAAGAGGTAAGGTGATAGCTTATGCATCTAGGCAGTTGAAGATTCATGAGAAGAATTACACCACCCATGATTTGGAACTAGGTGCGGTTGTGTTTGCACTTAATATTTGGAGACATTATTTGTATGGGACAAAGAGTGTCATATATACGGATCATAAGAGTCTTCAGCACATCTTTAGTCAGAAAGAGTTGAATATGCGACAACGTCGCTGGATAGAGCTTTTTAGTGATTATGACTGTAAAATTCGTTGCCATCCTGGTAAGGCGAATGTAGTAGGTGATGCGTTGAGTAGGAAGGAGAGAGTGAAACCTAAGAGAGTTTGATCTATGAATATAACCCTTCAATCGAGTATCAAGGATAGGATACTAGCGGCTCAGAAGGAGGCGTCTGATGAGTCTGCAGGATTGCAGAGAGGAATAGATGAGATAATTGAACTTAGGAGTGATGGAGCATTGTATTACCTAGATCGAATATGGGTTCCTTTGAAGGGTGATGTGAGAACCCTGATAATGGACAAAGCCCATAAGTCGATGTACTATGTACACCCAGGGGCCGATAAGATGTATTATGACCTTAGAGATATGTGTTGGTGGCCGGGTATGAAGAAGGACATAGTTGTGTATCTGAGTAAGTGTTTGACTTGTTTAAAGGTTAATGCTGAGCATCAAAGGCCGTTTGGCTTGCTATAGCAACCTGAGATTCCCAAATGGAAATGGGAAGGGATAGCAATGGATTTTGTGACTAAGTTACCAAGAACTAGTAGTGGGCACGACACAATCTGGGTCATTGTGAACCGATTGACTAAGTCTGCTTATTTTCTACCTCTACGTGAGGATTATAAGATGGATAGGTTGGCTAGATTGTACTTGAATGAGATTGTTGCTAGGCACGGTGTGCCGATCTCAATCATATCTGATCATGATAGTCGATTTACGTCAAGGTTTTGACAGTCAATGCAAGAGGCATTAGGAACCCGGTTAGACATGAGTACGGCTTACCACCCTCAGACCGATAGTCAGGGTGAGCGTACAATTCAATCTCTGGAAGACATGCTAAGGGCATGCGTCCTAGACTTTAAGGGAAGTTGGGATGATCATCTTCCATTAGTTGAGTTTTCGTATAACAATAGCTATCATTCTAGTGTGAGATGTGCGCCGTTTGAGGCATTGTATGGTAGAAAGTGTCGTTTCTCGATTATGTGGGTCAAAGTTGGAGAAGGTCATTTGATAGGACCTGAGTTAGTGCCAGAAACCACTGAGAAGATCTCTCAGATTAAGGATAGACTTAAGGCTGCACGTGATCGCCAGAAAAGTTATGCCGATAAGAGGAGGAAGCCTCTAGAGTTTAGTGTAGGTGACTATGTCTTTCTCAAAGTGTCGCCTTGGAAAGGTGTGGTACGCTTTAGGAAGAAGGGAAAACTCCTAGATTTTGTTAATACAAATAATGTCTAAAAAGTATTTTCTTAAAAATACATTTACAAAATATTTTTTAATTAAAAGAAAAGTTTTATTAAAAACTTAAATTTTGAATTTCAAATTTTCCCCACAAAATAGAAGGTTCCATAGCAGATACAACATTCACCACAAAAAGACAAAAACAGGAGCGGAGTCTAGGGGCGACCCCCTTATAGGCTTGGCAGCCCCCGTATATATATGGGGCCACCGGGACCTCCTCCAGTTACCGTTGGGATTTCATGTCTATAAATACTGCTCCATTCCCAGCAGAAAAACATTCCTCTTTGCACGAAATTTTTCAGTTCTTTCTCTTTCTTCTTTCTCTCACTAAAAATATTGATCACTAACATGCTTAGATCTTGTTTCAAGTGATCTCATCTTATCTTCTTCATCTCATCTTTCCTCTCTATCAAGTGCAAGAGAAGAACACTCGTATTCGCCAAGAAACAAAGTGTTGATTAGTGATCTCTCCTCTCTTCTTCTAAGTTCCAAATCTCTATTGTATTTATCTTGTGTATTTGTGTGATTCGGATATTGTGTAGATCCGATTGTGTAGATCTTGTGAGTGTGTATATCTTGTGAAGTGGTAGATTGGTTCTAGCTAAGATTAGGACTCGACATTTAGCTTAGTGTCGGAAAATAACGTAAGCGACGTGTAAACGGTTTTCTCCGCCTAAAGGGAGCTTGTTGACATAGTGAAATCTCGAGTAGGATACTCGGGGAGTGGAGTAGGGCGAAGAGGAGCTTCGTAGCCGAACCACTATAAAATCTTGGCGTCTTGGTTTGATTGTTCCTTTCCTTATCTCTTTACTTATTATTGCTATTGTTATTTAGGCATAGTTTAGATAGTAATTGTTTGTTCATATTGTTGGTTGATTAAACATACAACTCGAATCTAAACATTTTTGAAAGCAAACTTTTAAAACGAAAAAGAACCTGTAAACTATTCAACCCCCCCTTCTAGTTTCCACAATTGGTATCAGGAGCCAAGGTCACTCAAGATTTTTAAAATATACTGTATTTTAAAGCTTGGATCGATCTATGGATTCCGACAAATATCTAGAAGGTCTTCATGGAGATGACGTCTGTTCACATCAGTTCAGGCCTCGTTCTTCATCAAATGACTTCTGATCATAACCGTTCAGAACTCGGAATTCACGACCACAGCAATGAACCGTCAAGTTCAAAGCTGGTTCCAAAAGTTGTTCCTCTAGCAGTCAAGACAGCTACATCACGACAAGAGTTGGAATTACTATTCCACCATCATATAGCAATGCTGAGGACAACAGGTAAATAAATACAAAATCAGAAAATCAGAAAATTTCCAAAAAGATTCTTCTCGACATGTCTCTTGGAATCGATAACATTTACGTGCTTAGAAATGTCGATTAACATTGACACGGGTGTGTAAATGAAGTTCGAGCGAGAGTTACAAATAGTTTCAAAACATGTCATTTCTAATTTTCTAAATGGCTTATGTGCAAATATCAGTACATAACCCGGACTTCAAATAAAGGAAGGTTTATAACTTATCCTCACAACGAGAAAATTAACGTTTCTCGGTCTTGAGCTGTTCTTACAAGACATTCAATGTTTTTAGCTCAAGAAAAAGGATAGTGTATGTTTCAGTGCGCTTACCCTTACCGTTAGAAGAGAAGTCCTCTAACATCTGGTTTTTCAAAAGTTGAACACAATTTTTCAAAAATTTCTCGATGACAATTCATAATCTTTTAAAATTGTGTGTTCAACACTCCAACCCTCACAATGTTTTCAAAAGACAACAATTTCTTAATTGGTCCTATTTTTGAGGGGGAGTTTTTCGAAACACAAAGTTTTAATGTTCTTGGATACATCAACATCGACCATTCATATGTATTCAAAACATTATCAAAATGTTCCAAACCATTCATGCTGATAATATTTTCTCCAACGGAATTTTAGAGACATATTTTAATCACAAGGTATTTCAAAAACTAAGTGTTTATTATTTAAAATAAGGGGAGAAAATATATTTAAAATATGATCTAATCGACTCAATGTGCTGAACAGTAAGAAAAGGTTTTATGGTTCGATCTAATTCCCAACAACATCTTAATTTCACGACGATTCTGAAGTCATAAGGTGGTTAGGTTAGGAATCAATCCTATGATCTAACCAGAACCGGAGGATCTACCCAAGGATAATCCAAAGTTAGAAATAGCAGTCCTTAGGTATGATTGGAGATGAATGTATATGGAATAATGCCCGTCTAATGATTGACTAACACTGAACAATCAAAACCAAGGGTGTAGTAATGACGTCTTGGTAAGCATTGAAGGCGTTTGAAGAATGGAAAAAGAATGTTTGGATAAAGGGTCTAAAGATAGAAGCACCTCCACACAACATAAGGCAGAAACCGGGTCAATAACATATGGCTGTCAGAATCACAAGTGTGATTGCTACATTGAAAACGACATCATGGACCCAGTGATGCAAAAATGCACAACCCTTCTCAGGCCTTTTCGGAGTTTTCTCTTAACAAAAACTTGTCTCATTGTCATGGAGATACACATTTATCTATTGACATCTCACTCCGTGTTGTTTGATATTGAATAGTGGCAATATGCATCCCAACCTCTAGATTACTAAAACCAAAATGCAACTAATCGAGTCTAAGCCAAGAGATCAATCAAAAACATCGTTAGGACACATTCCATTTCCAAACACTTGGTGAACACATCAGGTTACAAGCTGTTATCAAGAGTCCTACACAATTTCATTGTGATATTGAAGAACATCCGAGTGATCTAATGTATTCACAATGCAGATGGAAATGCCTCTTGACCAGCATCAAACAATCTCTCTGGTAAGGTGACCTTGCGAGATTCAAATGAATCAAACTTGTGACAGAAACTGATCACGAGATGGGTCCCAGTAATGAATTGACAGTTGATGAATTTTGATAAAAACATGACACTCTCGATGTGTTATAAAAACACTTTAACGAGTGACACGTCGATTGATTTTCAAATCAATTTTCTCGTTTATCACTAACGTAAACCTGCAGGTCAAACGGTGGTAACGGCAACCTTAATCCCATTCAAATGCTCAATCTACGAAGACATACTATCTAGAAAGCTCAAGATTTAAAGACAAAGACTTTCGCAAACTCTGAAATAAAGCTTTCAAGATGATGCATAGAATGAGCATGTTGGTCAAAGTCATAAGATCGCAAGATGGCACAGACGTAAAAGACAATGACAAAGGTTAAAGTCAAGATCGCAAAGCATGAAGGAACAAGCCTACAACAAATAACAAAGAGAAAGACCAAGACCACATGAGCTTAACGTCAAAAGCAATCTCATTGATCTCATGAAGGAGTGTCATCAATGAACTCACTTCGGGGGAGATTGTTAGCCTCAAAATATTGAGTCGAACATGAAGTTCGTTCATTATGTATTTAAGTCTCGGTCAATTAATTAGTTAATGTTGTAATAGAATATTATCGGGAATCGGGCTCGATAGTTAATCTAATATTGTATATGTTTCGGGTTTAATCCCAAGCAAAACCCGAGCCCGAGTCCTAGTTAAATATCCCGCGGGTCACATTAAATGTGTAAGGGTATATATAGATATTTTTCACTTAGAAAAATATCTCTTCTCATTTTCTAAATAATATCTCTAGTTTCTCTCTCAACTATCTCTCCTCTTTCTCTCTCTAAATCAACTCACCTCTCTTTCTCATTTCTAGTTCTTGATCCGTGATTGATTCGTGTTATGAAGTGTTAACGGGATCCTACAGTATTTATCTTATGTATTTGTATGATTCAGATATTGTGTAGATCCGATTGTGTAGATCTAGTGAGTGTGTATATCTTGTGAAGTGGTAGATTGGTTCTAGCTAAGATTAGGACTCGACATCTAGCTTAGTGTCGAAAAATAACGTAAGCGACGTGTAAACAGTTTTTTCCGCCTAAAGGGAGCTTGTTGACATAGTGAAATCTAGAGTAGGATACTCGAGGCGTGGAGTAAGGAGAAGAGGAGCTTCGCATCAGAACCATTATAAAATCTTGGCGTCTTGGTTTGATTGTTCATTTCCTTATCTCTTTACTTATTATTGATATTGTTATTTAGGCATAGTTTAGATAGTAATTGTTTGTTCATATTGTTGGTTGATTAAACATATAACTCGAATCTAAACATTTTTGAAAGCAAACTTTTAAAACAAAAAAGAACCTGTAAATTATTCAACCTCCCCCCCTCCTTTCTAGTTTCCACAATTGGTATCAGAGCCAGGTTCACTCAAGATTTTAAAATATATTGTATTTTAAAGCTTGAATCGATCTATAGATTTTGACAAATATCTAGAAGAGAAATCTATTCAAAAACCCCCACTTTTTGAAAGCGATAGTTTTATTTATTAGAAAAATAGATTCGAGACATATGTTAAATCAAAATATCTAGATCTTTAGCTTGTTATTACTAACGGTGATTTTCAACCCATTATTCAAAATCCAAAAATCAAACTTGATGATGTTGTCCCTTTTGAAAAATAAAGTGATGAACTTAAAAGAAGGCTTGCGAAAAATAATGAAGCCAAAATGATTATTTACAATGTTTTGCCAAGAAAAGAATATGAAAGAATTTTTATGTGTAATACGACAAAAGATATTTGGAAAACTTTTTTAATCACTCATCAAGGTAATAATCAAGTCAAAGATAATAAGATCGACCTTTTGGTTCAACAATATAAACAATTCGTCATTTTCGAAGACGAATCTATAGATAGTGCTTTTGCTAGATTTAATACTATCGTTACTAGTCTTAAAGCTCTTGATGAAGGTTATTCTAATAAGAACTATGTAAGGAAGTTTCTTAGGGCTCTACATCCTAAATGGAGAGCAAGGTTCACGGCAATTGAGGAATCGAAAGACTTGACATCACTGTCTCTTTGAACTCATTGAGAACCTAAAAGTTCACGAAATGATCATCAAAAAAGATTCCAAAATAGTCAAAGCAAAAGTTAAAAGGAAATCTCTTGCTTTAAAGGCTAAGAAAGAATCTAGTGATGAAGAGTGTTCGACTTTCGGGAGTGAAGACGAAGAATATGCCATGGCGGTAAGAGACTTCAAGAAGTTTTTTAAAAGAAGAGGTAGATTCGTGAGACAACCTCGGAACGACAAAAAGACGTTCCAAAGAAGCTGTAGTGATAAGAACGGTAAAAGTGATAGAAAATGCTTTAGATGCGGCGACGCGAATCATCTTATTGGAGAATGTCCAAAGCCACCGAGAGACAAGAACCAAAGAGCATTCGTTGGAGGTTCTTGGAGTGATAGCAGTGAAGAAGATGATGAGAAGGTCAATAACGAAGCATGTCTAGTAGCTCAAACACCAAATGAGGTATGTTCCGAATCCTCTTACTTTAGTGATGAAAATTCATCAATAGATGATTTAGCTCTAGATAATGAATATGATAAACTATGCAAAATGAGCTTAAAGATAATCACTAAAAACAAAATATTGAAGGCCACTAGAAATAGCTTAGAAAAGGAAATTAGGGAGTTAAAAGATAAATTGTCCACACTCGAGAAAAACAAAAGAGTTGATCTCGAATGCACATTTTGCCAATCTCTTAAAATTAAGAATGAAAAACTCAAAGAAGAATCCATTAGATTAAATAGATTTGAAAAGAGTACACATTGCTTAAATGAAATGTTAAATAATCAAAAACTCTCCAGTGATAAATTAGGTTTAGGGTTTAATTCATTCGAAGCATCATCTAGTGGAACTAAGGATATAAAATTTGTAAAAGCTCAAAAAAAGGCGTCTTCTGATGGAGGTCCCATAAACATGGGCGGCCCCCAAAGCAATTATGGGACCGCCACCAGCAACGCCTGGATATGAGAAAAGTGTGTCTTTTCAAAAATCTATTTTGGGTCCTAGATCAAAACATATAACTGTAAACAAAGTCAAAGTTCCCATTGCTAGTGAAAATGTAGTTAAACAATTTTACAAACCATTGTCAAAACCTGGAGTTGGATTTCCAAAATCAAACTTTAGATCAAAAACTCCACCTCCTAGAAGAGTCAATACAAATTATCCTCGTGCTAAAACACCGTAACCAAAAAGGAATGTTGGTCGACAAAACCAACCTCATGGCTTTCTTGTAATTTGGAACAATTTTCCTCGTCAAAGTTATATGCCATGGGAAATGTGTCTTCCATTTCCACATCCCAACCAATTGCATCAAATGCAAGGGATGTTTAGCACTAACAACTTTGGACCCATGAGATATTGGGGACCAAATGTTTGAGTTATTGTCTTATATAAATAGATATGCCTTGGAGTCGACTTGGAACCCGACGAATGGATTAAAGATAGCGGATGCTCTAAACATATGACGGGTAACCGAAAGCTCTTCTCCACTTACAAGGCATACAATGGAGGTAACGTCATTTTTGGTAGTAATCTTTGCGGTAACATCATTGGCAAAGGTACGATTTCTAATGACTCTCTCAATATAGATAATGTAGAACATGTTGATAACTTAGGATTTAACTTGCTAAGTATAGGACAAATATGTGATAATAAGTGTAGAGTAACTTTCTCTGAACATGATAGTGAAATCACTAAGGACGGTAAAGTCATAGGTAGAGGTATTAGGAAGAAAGGCTTATATGTGATGAAATTAGGAAATAAGCCAAAAGATAAAATTTGTCTTGCAACGATTGATGAAAATTCCACATTGTGGCATAGGAGATTAGGTCACACAAATATGCGTCTCATACAATCGTTAGCATCTAAGGAACTAGTTAGAAACCTTCCTAAGCTTAAGTTTGATCAACATTTTTGTGATGCTTGCAAATTTGGAAAACAAGCTTACGCTAGTCACAAAGCTAAGAATATTATCTCAATGACTAGATGCTTAGAACTTCTCCACATGGATCTTTTTGGTCTATCCATCGTACGGAGTTACGAAGGAAACCACTACACCTTAGTCATAGTAGATGACTACTCTAGGTATACTTGGACTAGATTCCTTAAGGACAAAACCGAAGCCTTTAATCAATTCAAAATATTTAGTAAGAGAATTCAAATCCAATTAGGATGTACTATAGTGTCAATAAGAACCGACCACGGTAGGGAATTTGATATTGAGGTGCAATTTAGAGAATTTTGTAATGCCAACGGTATTACACATAACTTCTTGGATCCACGCACACCTCAATCAAATGGCGTGGTTGAAAGGAAAAAAAGGCCACTACATGAAATGAGTAGAACCATGTTGAACGAGCAATCGTTACCACAAAAGTTTTGGTGTAACGTCGTAGATACTTCAACATACATTCTCAACCGAATCCTAATTAGTGCCATCTTAGGAAAAACACCCTATGAACTCTTGAGAGGTAGGAAACCTACTCTTGACTATTTTAGAGTGTTTGGAAGCAAGTGCTTCATATTAAACACCAAAGACTACCTTACCAAATTTGACCCAAAGTCATACGAATGTGTCTTTTTAGGTTACTCCCAAAATAGTAAAGCCTATATCATCCTTAATAAACACACTAGGAAAATTAAAGAATCACTCAATGTGACATTCGATGAAACTCCTCCACCCTCTAAGACATCACCCTTGGTGGATGATGACTTAGATGAAGAAAAAGCTATTAGGGCAATCAAAAAGAAAAACCTAAAAAATGTTGTTGAGGATGAAATACTAGAAATTAATGAAATAGTCAATATTAAGGAATCTAGGAACCATCCTTTAGAAAATGTCATAGGAAACTTTAACCAAAGAACCCTTAGGTCACAAGCCCAAAACTAAAGTAACTTCTTTTGTTTTATATCAACTATAGAACCTAAGAACGTAAATGAAGCTTTAGGAGATAAAAGTTGGATAGTCGTTATGCAAGAAGAATTAAATCAATTCATTGCTAACAACGTTTGGGAGTTAGTTCCACAACCTAAGAATATGACAATTATAGGAACTAAGTGGGTGTTTAGAAATAAGTTAGACGAGAATGGTATCGTTTATCGAAATAAGGCTAGGTTAGTTGCTCAAGGTTACAACCAACAAGAGGGCATCGATTATGATGAAACTTATGCCCCGGTTGCTAGACTTGAGTCTATTAGGATATTATTAGCTTATGCTTGTGCCTTAGATTTTAAACTATTCTAAATGGACGTAAAAAGTGCATTCCTGAACGGTTTTATCAATGAGGAGGTATACGTAGCATAACCTCCGGGATTCATTGATTTTGAAAAACCGAATCATGTTTATAAATTAAAGAATGCTTTGTATGGTCTTAAACAAGCACCCAAAGCTTGGTATGATAGATTAAAAGCTTTCCTTATTAAACATGAATACAAAATGAGAATGGTAGATAACACTCTTTTTACTAAGAAGAAAAGTTTAAATCTCATCATCGTTCAAATATATATCGATGACATTATATTCGGTTCGACTTGTCAAGACATGTGTGATGAATTTGCCAAAATCATGCATGACGAGTTCAAGATAAGCATGATGGGTGAACTTAACTTCTTCCTTAGATTACAAATAAAACAAATGGAAGATGGTATCTTCTTTAATCAATCTAGGTATATTAAAGAAATGCTTAAGAAATTTGGCTTAGAAGATTCTAAACCAATGAAAACCCCGATGTCCTCCGATACTAAACTCACGAAAGACAAAGAGTGTGAGTCGGTAGATAGTACCAAGTATCGAGGCATGATAGGTAGTTTATTGTACCTAACGGCAAGTAGGCCTGATATCATGTTTAGTGTATGCCTTTATACCCGCTTCCAAGAGGATCCCAAAACCTCTCACCTTGAAGCGGTTAAGCGTATCTTCTTATACATTAAACGCACTACGCATTTAGGATTATGGTATCTTAAGGGGACCGGCATAGAAACCGTAGTATATTCCAAATCTGATCATGCGGGAGATTATGTGGATAGGAAGAGCACTAGCGGTATTTGTACGTTCGTGGGATGTTGTTTAACATCTTGGTTCTCGAAGAAACAAACCACTCTTGCTATATCAACTACCAAAGCCGAATATGTAAGCGCCGGAAAGGCATGTCAACAAGCACTATGGATGAAACAAGCTCTCATCGACTACGACGTACGACTCGACGATGTTCCCATCATGTGCGACAACAAAGGCGCGATTGACCTTAGGAAAAACTCGATGCGACATTCTCGTACCAAACACATCGAAATACGTCATCACTTTCTTCGTGATAATGTCCAGAAAGGACATATCTTAATCAAAAAAGTTCCGTTCGTTGACAACATCACCGACATTCTTACAAAACCCCTTAAACGTGAATCGTTTAACTATAGACGTCTTGGTTTAGGAATGATGGAACACATTCCATAAACATTATGAGTCCGCTTCTCCTTCTTCTAGTTTCGATTCTAGTCCGTGTTCCATTCTGTGTCGTGACAACTTAAATACTTCATCCGAAGTACTTTAAGCACTTGTAATTAGCGAAATGCAAATTGAAACGTCACTCTTTTTCGAAAAAATTTCGTCAAAAACTCGGTTAAAATCCCTCGCTAAGGGCGGCCCCCATATAGGCGGCCCCCCAATATATTTCCGACCGCCAGGAGATATGGTACCGCCATCAGTAAACTCCCATATTGAACACTTAATCAAAAAATTTCAAAACACAAAAACAAACACCCCCTTATCTGCTACACTCGGCGAACACGACTCAAACCACCCTAAAACTCAAAATCAACCACTAAAACTCTAATTAAAGATCAAACTAACACCTATAATCATCCACAACATCTTAAAGATCATCAATTATAAGTCATTTCATTTATTCTCTTTCAATTTGAGTCTAGGGTTCATGATGAACACAAAACTTGAAATTGGGGATTTTTGATTTTTCTTTTAATTTTGTTCAATTAAGACTACTAGGATACAATGTACAACTAATATGCTTCCCGTAGACATAGGATTTGCATACATTGGTGAATTAGTCAAAAAAAATTAATTTTGAACCAAAACCCCAATTTTATTTTTCAAATCACTCAAGTTAGGAACAAAATAAAATTGTTTTTATGCATTGTCAATACAATCTAAAAACGTTTTCAACCACATGCATAATGATCTCATGAACAAATTTCAAGATACATAATTCATATGTATTTTTTGACTTGTTTGGTTGAGCAAAATCAAATTAAGAAGCGTTTGGGTTAACTCTTAGGATTTTATACTTAGGTCGAGTTAATCTTTGCTCTACATTTGTTGCATATAGGCACACACTAGGCACGAACTCAAAACATCAATACAAGTATAAGCAATTAAAATGTGATCTTGATTGTTTTACTTTAGGTGACAATGCCTCGCAAATCATCAAAAGATTATAAAAATACAAAGTACTACATCCCAACGATTTCACATGAATTTCATACACCCATAAAATAAAAACTAATAAACCTTGAAAATCGCTACATTCATGAGGGTCGGGTGGTTTTTGAAAACTTTGCGGATCTAAATTATGTTCGATATTTGTTTCACTTTGTCGAGTTTAACTATCTTCTTGAAATAAACGAACAAATTTATCCTCGTTTCATTCTTGAGTTTTATAGTCAGTTTTAACTCAATTACTCCGATGAAGGTCAAATGTTTGTCGAATTTGTCATTCAAAATCAATTCTTTTCTTATTCTCTTGAGGACTTGGCTCAAATTCTTGACATACCTTGTACGGGTGCGTGTGTCTTTACTGACAAATGGTCACTTGATGAGTTGGTATATGGTGCCCCTTCAAAAGGTCCATATCAAACCAACCTCCCTTCTCCTGATGACATCATCTTGTATATTCGAGAAGATCGAGAAGGTCAAGTCACTCGCATCCGTTATAAGGAAGAAATTGAGGTTCAAGACTATCAAATTCTTACTCGTGAAGTTTTGTCAACTTTGAAACCTTTGGAAGAAATAATTCGGGAAAATGTCTTTTGCTTGGGGGGTAATCGGGACCATGTTCCAGCGTGTCTTTGTTATATCCTTTATTGTGTTGCCAACTCTGAGAAATTCAATATCGCCCATTACATGACAAAAAGAATGGAGTGGGTCACTAAGCAATCCTGGTTAATTCTACCATATGGTATGTTATTAACCCGTTTGTTTAACTTCATCATGAGTGAAAATCCCGAGTTGTCAAATGAGTCATATGTCTTGTACGATCGTGTCATGGATCCTCTTGGCCCTCACAAAGAGCGAAAGGCTAGAAAGGATCGTGGCACGACAAGAGGTCGTCACTTCACTTCTTCTTACTCCACCATCAGTCAACTATCCTCCTCTTATTTTAATGATGATGATGATGATGATGGAAATGACGAAAGGACCTCGCGTGCAAGCACTCCTTCCCCCATTCGTTATGTCAACTCGTTAACCAATGAATTTCTTTAAGTTTTTCAAAATCTACCCAACATTGACCCTCACTTAGAACCCTTTTACACCTGCCAAACCGAAATAATCAACCGTCAAGTCCAAATTTGAGATAAGCCTCGTGGTGGGTTAAGGTCAATCAGAAAAGGTCTCAGAAACTTGTAAAGGAACATGAAGAAATAAGCAATGAGAAATATTGCTTTATGACATTATTATTTATATTATCTACTACTTTATGGAGCTTTAGTACTTAAACATATGCTATGTGATATATTAGTACTTAGTATGGGCAACATAACTTGCCATGGATGATCTTTCTATTTTATCATCCTAAACCCATGCTTGCATGCACCTTGGTAGACTCTTGCTACATATATGATATTATGCATGCTTATCTTTTGGTCAATTTGCCTAAATATGCTCCCCTCATAGACCTTAAGATAGTTAACATTGTAAATTTGATTGTTTGAATACTAGATGATTCATGATGAAATAGGATTGACTGAAAAAAGGGGAAGTTTGGGTATTTTTTTTGGATTTACAACAAATTAGAAAAACTAGAAAATTTTCCTATCTTTAGAAAACGGCCCCCATATATATGGGGCGGCCCCCTAATATATCTGGGACCACCATATATACATGGGACCGCCATCAAAAGTCACGGAAATTTTACTGTGAGTCTTGATTTTCTGTGTAGTTAACTATTCTCTCTTAGACCTAGCTAAACCTTCTGCATTTTACTAAACCACTTTTGGAATATGAGATTTCAACTCTCATGCTTTTCTATTTTATTCCTTTCCTCCCTAATTAAATAAGCCATCTTTTCCACTTCTATCATCATCTTTATCTTCCTCATACCATTCCACCACGAATCCCACCAATGCTTCTTCTTCCATCCCTTCCAAGAAAATCAAATTAACCATAATCCCTCCTAGACAACTATTTGTTAACATTTCTAGTGATGAAGATGTCACCACCACACCTTCTCACACAACAACTTCCTCATCTCCAACTCCTCTAAATGCACCATCCAAAACCTTATCAACTAATGACACCTCAACAAGTCATGAAGATACACCTTCATCATTTCAATCAAAACTTCAAATCTTACCTCCATCCTCTCATGAACCAACTTCTCCTCAACCACTAAATCTTTTGCTTGAGAACAACTTGGATGTTCCTCCTAGACCCTCAAATCCTCAACCAATTCAAAGTTATCCTTCTTTGGATATCACTCTCTCCCTATCACCTTTTGAAAATCTTAAACCACCATCTCCACCTCAACCTTAACCTCCTATCATGGGCCATCCTCTTTTCTACAACTATCATGACTATCATGGGTCAACTTGTATATGTTGCTCCCACAACCGAAACCTCTTCTTAACCCTAAGAGATGGGATGAACATCATGTTTGCTCATCTTGAGTATCTTCTCACTACCGCAATCACCTCTCACTTTCCACCACCACCTTGAAATATTCTCAAAAATTCTCATAAATGGGTCACCTTAACCTTTTGATCAAAGTCATCTCTTATGAATCATGAATCATCTAGGACTTATTTTCTTCGTATGTCTAAATTGTAGTGTAACTTATGAATTAATATTTTGTTGCTCATTTTAGATATATTGCATGTTATATTAGCTAATTAATCTTGTTTACTTTTGTACGAGTTTCTTACTTATGGAATAAAACCCCTTATGGGTGACTAAATATCATGTTATGTTATATGCGATATTTGTCTTGCACTTGTACTTCTAACCTTGTTTTGTAGCAAAAAAAATTTGTAAGATCGATCCCTTGGTGCCCCAAAACGAGGGGAGCTCGCATCAAGGGGGAGTCTTGATATCGTCGATTTCATTCTCACCTCTATAACTCGACGATCATCCTTTTTGAATTCGACAAAAAAGAGGAGAAATGAAACAAAACTCATTAATAATTTGAAACCTTTAATTTTATTAAAAATGAGTTCATATTTTGTCATCATCAAAAAGAGGGAGATTGTTAATACAAATAATGTCTAAAAACGTTATTTATATTTTTTGACCTCTCATTGTTTTGATAATAACAAAATGTAAAAACGTTTACGATAAAAATAAACGTTTACAAATTATTAAGTGTGAAATTTCATTTCTAAGATTAGTGATCACTTAAGGTATGGATAAACAAAATTATTAAGCATGATTAGTGATCAAGAAAATATTTTTCTCTTAAACTTCACTTTTTATTTTATAACAGTATTTTTTTTAAATACATTTACAAAATATTTTCTAATTAAAAGAAAAGTTTTATTAAAAATTTAAAATTTAAATTTCAAATTTTCTCCCCAAAATGGAAGGTTCCATAGCAGATACAACCTTCACCACAAAAAGACAAAAACAGGAGCGGAGTCTAGAGGTGACCCCCTTATAGGTCTGGCGACCCCCATATATATATGGGGCGGTCGGGAACTCCTCCAGTTACCATTGGGATTTCCTATCTATAAATACTGCTCTATTCCCAGCAAAAAAACATTCCTCTTTGCATGAAATTTTTTAGTTCTTTCTCTCTCTTCTTTCTCTTACTAGAAATATTGATCACTAGCATTCTTAGATCTTGTTTCAAGTGATCTCATCTTATCTTCTTCATCTCATCTTTCCTCTCTATCAAGTGCAAGAGAAGAACACTCGTATTCGCCAAGAAATGAAGTGTTGATTAGTGATCTATCCTCTCTTCTTCTAAGTTCCAAAACTCTATTGTATTTATCTTGTGTATTTGTATGATTCGGATATTGTGTAGATCTGATTGTGTAGATCTAGTGAGTATGTATATCTTGTGAAGTGGTAGATTGGTTCTAGCTAAGATTAGGACTCGACATCTAGCTTAGTGTCAGAAAATAACGTAAGCGACGTCTAAACGGTTTTCTCCGCCTAAAGGGAGCTTGTTGACATAGTGAAATCTCGAGTAGGATACTCGAGGAGTGAAGTAGGGCGAAAAGGAGCTTCATGGCTAAACCACTATAAAATCTTGGCGTCTTGGTTTGATTGTTCCTTTCCTTATCTCTTTACTTATTATTGCTATTGTTATTTAGGCGTAGTTTAGATTATATTGTTGGTTGATTAAACATACAACTCGTATCTAAACATTTTTGAAAGCAAACTTTTAAAACAAAAAAGAACATGTAAACTATTCAACCCCCCTGCTAGTTTCCACATAGTGGTCTTTGATCATTATGCTTGAGCTTGTTCCTTCATGCTTGATGGTCTTGTGATCTTGAGCCCTTATTACTTGATTTCAAACATCTTGAGATCATAAATCTTGCATCATCATTTGATTATCATGTAATACTTTGCCTTCTTGTGTTCTTGTGACATTGGACCAGCATGCTCATTCTTGGTATTATCTTGAAAGCTCGCTAACAATCTCTTTGAATAGAATTTGACTTGATAACTTGATGTCTTTAAGGAAAATGTTGATTATCAGAGTAGCAGAAGACTTTGTAACTTGAGCTTTCTTGAATACTTGAAACTTTACTTCTTTGAGTATGAGCATGTGGTTGTGAATTCGACTCGTCATGGACTAGATAATGCTACCATCGAAAAACCTGCAAGTTTAGGTTAGTAATAAGCACATATATGGACGAAAGTATCTTTGTCACTTCATCAAATAGGGTTAAAATAACCACGGTTCCCCGTTAATCAGTATAAATACTGCCTATGATCAGGTATAATTCAAAAGAATCTCCTTGACAGGGTTTCGTAGCTGCACTAGTCGTTCTCGTTACCAGAGCTTCTCAAAGTAGACAACACGGTAAGAGTGAATCGGTAAGTTACTATCTTTCTAATTAAGTCATAAATTCGTGTTCAGCTTTCCTATGTCCAGATACCCTTGTGAGGCTGCCCATGGATATAAGATTAAAAATTGATTTAAGAAAAATCAGTTGACGTGTTAATGAGTAAAGAGTTTTCTAACACGCAAAACAGTTTTATCTTTTTAAATTCATTCGTCAATTCATATACTGAACCGATATTGATATTCAGTTGTCACAAGTTTGATTCATATAGAATCGCACAAGTCACCTGCCGCAGTGCTTGTTTGATGTTGGCATTGGTAGGATTTCCATCGTTATTGTGAATACTATGAGGTATCACTCTGATGTTCTAGCAATATTACAAGGATAATGCGTAGGAATCTTAGTATCTCACATGTGTTCATAGTGTATCAAACAACATGTGTATTTTGGAATTGTGTCCTATGAGATTTATATTGATCTCTTTTGGCTCTAGACTCAATAAGTGCATTTTGGTTTTAATAATCAGAGGCTGGAGCAAACTGCCACCTTTTCAATACCAACTAACTCGGAGTAAGAAAGTCGATAGAAATGTGTTTAATCTCTGTGAGAAAAGAAACAGAAATCTTTTGAGAGATTCTGAGTGGCTAGGGAGGGTTGTGCATTGCATCACTAGGTCTATGATATCAGTCTTCAATGTCAGCAATCATCATTGTGATTCTGACAGTAGATGAGTTGACCCAGTTTCTGCCTAGGTGTAAGGAGGGCTTCTTTCTTTTCACCCTTTATCTTTACTTTTCTTTTTCATTCTTCAACCCTTTCAATGCTTACCAAGACTTCATCACTAACATCTTGTTGGGTTTGTTCCAGTGTTAGCTCTGTCTTTGTCTGCATTTTTCCCTTTCTTACTTGTACTCCTTTTGTATCATACCTAAGGACTTCTATTCTATTTAATGGAATGTCCCTGGGTAGATATCTCCTGTTTTGGCTGGATCATGGGAACAAATACTTATACTTAACCACATTACAACTCCGATAAAAGTAAGTACATGGTCGGTCTGGGTATTGTTCACAACCTTAAAAACATCGATCGAGGTACATTGTGAAAACCTTTAGTACCTCGATGGTTTTACTTTTCAGAAATTGCTCCCCCTCAACACGTGCATCGATATTCAAAAACGTTTAGCACATAAAGGGTGAAGCTCGCACTAGAGTCTTTAAGATCACATCATTAGCCATATATTTTAATCACATTTTCTCCCCTTATCAAAAATGTCAAGTCTTTTGATATTTTGGATATCAAAAGATTAAAATTTATGCTTACGGGGAGAGAAATGTTCCAATTATTAACAAGCCATATAAGGAACATTTTAATGCTCCCCCTCAATATTTGAGGGTATATAAGATAGTGCTGAGTACGATAATTTTGAAAGATTTTGAATTTACTAAGAAATTCTTGAAAAGTTTATACTTAAGTACTACTTATATTCACCATTTTCAAGTCTACACTACATATATATATTCACAAGACTATGTATGAGACAAGACCTAAAAATGTTCAAACTGAAAATGACAAAGTCATTCTATCCACGTCAGCAATCTGTAGTCCGTCTCGATAATCTCCTTTTGGAAGTTGTCTTGGCCTCCCCCCCCCCCCGAACCAGCAATCCTTTCATAAGTAGATTCAACGCAGATGTGCAAGCCGCATCAAGCAGTCTTGATGTATAAAGCCCAAATATTCGAAGTACACAACTAATTCGAAACCGTAACACCAAAGTCAATTAAGTCCTAGATGTCCGTATTTCTCCTTATACGATATTGATGATATAAATTATAACACCAAAGTCAACTAAGTCATGGATGTCACAATTATTCCCTCTTAAGTAGTCGAAATGATAACACCTAAGTCAACTAAGTCCCGAATGTACTCATTTCTTTCTGCAGAACACTGACTAACTTAAGGAATCATCATACGTATCCAACCTATGTGTACCTCTTTTGCCAACTAATTTTACTCCCTTTTAAAAATAAGCTTAGTGATTAACCGTTTGAGGAAGCGTTTATTGAATCAGTAACCAATCTTCTCACGCTTAGAATAAATCTTCTTACAATACTTCCTCCTAGTATCATAAATGATGCATACTTGAAATCATAAGATATCTCTACCCCCATGTAGTTAAAATAGTGCACCCGAAAGTACCAAAATAGATATTGATTTTCTCTGCGGTTATGACATTTGTCTTTCCGAAATAACCTAAAATGAGAATAGGGTATGAATTCTATCACGTGAACTCATTATCTTTCTTATATATCTATTCCTTACCCCTTGCTGGTTTTGATACCTCAGAATCAGCAAAACCTAGTACGCACATATACTAGAGAACGTGTTCGAAGAATTGATAAGCTTAAATCTATTCCGTGAGAATCAACTAAGTCTTAAATTGCAAATAAGTCCCTAAAGTTTGGAACAAATGACATCTAAAGCCCTTATAGTTAATATAAATTAACTCCCCTTTAAAATGTTATCTGTCATTATAAAAGACTTTATCCATTTATTCCGTGACTTATTTTGAAAGACCGTTTTAAAATATTATTTGATGACACTTTCTCCTCTTTAAATAATGACCCGTTTTCTATTTAAAGAGTTATAGTCATTGTTTGAGTGGTTGCGTTGTCTTTGAAACTCTTTTTGTGATTACCGAAAACACTGATTCATTATAAAGACAACTTTTTACCAATAAAAATAAGATTTCTCTTATTTTGACAAATAAATGCACTGACACGTACAATTATTTTTAAGCAAGCGCGGGTTGTGTAGCAAAGTATACACAAGCCTTTGCATGATTATAAAGTAGACCATGCCCGAGAAAATAAATTCCTGTTGAAAGGTCAAGTTTCCTTATTGACGAAATACTTGCCTTTAGGATGATGACCGGGTTGCTATTAGAAATCATAGCAAGTCATTTGACATGTTTTGAAAACAGTTGAAACTTTTTCTCGAACTTTATTTACAACACCGTGTCTTTATTGAAAGACATTTCTAATGTCATAAATATTTTCGGTTGCAAAAGACATACCAAGATTACATATTTTTGTATTTTTCTGATTTTATAATTTTGTATTTTGTTTTTCTGATTTTATATTTTTCTATTTTGTTTTTATAAATTTTTTATAAAATGAAAAATATTTTTGTGTTTTTAGATTTAATTATTTACATAGGATACATGAAGAGTTACCACCATTATTCTTCCTTTGAGATAGTAGATCTCAACCAGACCGTTTCCCACCAAATGGAATCGGATTGTCATTTGCGTCAAAGTAGCACTAAATGGCATGTTCTTTTAGTTGACTTCTTGTCGAAATTGGTCAAGAAGGATCGCCAAAAATATTCTCCAATGGGTGATTCTTTATCAACATAGTGAGAGTATCAAACGATTGGTTAAGATGATGCAAATTTAATGGAATGACCTAAAGTTGTTTCTTTAGAACTCGGGTCTGAAGAAAGATTATGAAGGAGGGGTGCATTATCAAATTGTGCATTATGAAGTCCAAGAATTTGTTTCTTCAACACATTGGATGAAAGAATTGAGATTGAACTTCCTGATTTGTTGTGAAGTACTACATATTGTAATCTTTAATCATTTTGTGGTCTGAAGAAGTGTAGCGGTGTATCAACAGGTAATGGAGCAGCAGTGGGATGCATAGTGAGATACAACACCTGGTGTAGGAAATTAAAGGGTACTCACAAACAGTGTTGAAACAAGTGTTTCCCAATCCTCTTGGAAGGTTGGAAAAAAAAATTTTTTTAAACATTTGGTGTTAAAGAAGAAGGGTTTTTGCCCAAGTCCTGAACTGATTATCCAGGAGTCATTTGATAAAGTCCCGAGTCCTGAAACCGATGTTGTTCAGATTTCCATTGACTCAAAATAACCAATTGAGACGAGAGCAACACTTAAATTGAAAAAGATCTTATCCGAGTTAAACCGTATTCGATATGTTTCTTATTTATTTTATTTCTATTTTATTCACTTTTCTCCCCCTTAAAAATTGTCTAGGAGTCAGCAACACATGCAATTTTTGATGAACAAGTAAATTAAAATACAAGCTAATGTACGTTGATCCACTTGTTGTCTGAACGAGCATGAGAACTTAAAGAAGTTATTGATAAGACTGCTCATAAATTAGAAGATATATCTTCATTTGAAGGAATGCGTACACTTTTCTTTTCTTTAAAACCGAGTTCCAAGCAGAAGTACTTAGAAGTCATATTGATGTTGATTAGACGTGTAGAGCAGCCCGAATCCAATTACCAAGGTACAATTTGTATGACCTGCATTAGACACTTAAAGAGCATGGAGAATAGAAACATTGGATCCTAAAGTGATTGTTGGGTTCCAAGTGGTAAGCAAGTCTAGATTCTACAATCTTAGTGGCACAACTCAAACTCGCAAGATTGATTTCTTTTGGGTCTCCATTTAGAAGCCACTACTTGGTTTTATGTTCGATTAAGTTTTGATTTAATAGGTTTACATAGGAGGCACTATTTAGTGGAAGTAAATCTAGCTAAAGGACACTTAGTTCAACTATAGAGAAATACCTTCTGTGGGTACCCATTTATATCTAGACCTTTTTGACATTTTACCAGATAGGATTCCATCTTCATTTTAATGCTCTTAACAGCCTTAGCTCTATTACGATCATTCACTTCAGACAAATATTGTACAACACATAAATCATGTCTTGCATCAAAATAGCATTTGTTGCATGTTAAGCACACAGATTTAGACTCACTATCTTCTTTAGTCAGACTAGGCTTAGCATTCCTAGTGTAGGATTCTACTTTTTGAGATTTTTGGTTGCTACTTAATGGTTGCATGATCCTATTGTTCTTTGTTTCACTTCGAGGTTTTGATCTGCTAGCATTAGTAGAACATTTTTCATTTGTAGAAGGCACTAAAGGTTTGCTAGTGGTTTGAGTCTGGTGAACATCTACTTGAATTTATGTGTTATTGTCTGATGTTGTACTAGTCTTTGCAAAAGTGACTTTTCTAGCTTTGTTCATTAGTGTAACGGCAACCAACTTCTCACTCTTCAATGGGGAACTAGGACATGTATCACTAACATATACTAACAACTCCTGAATCTGTTTCGTGTACATACAAGCATAAGCTAACGCATTATCCAAAGGATTTGAGGTTCTAGCTTCTTCAATTATATCACAAAGAGTGTCAGCATTTTCTTTAGTGATCCTAATGTAGTCTACACCTGCTTCCCTATTATTCTTAAGCTTTGAGGAGAGTAGTTCCAAGTCTACCTTATGCACTACGGGGGCAATCACTTTTGGCTTATTCACAGATTCACGACAAGCAACAACACTTTATCCTTTTAGTTTCCTTAATTCTTCTTTCAATGTCGTTATTGCAAAAACCTTTTCTTGAAGTTGAGCATTTAAATCTAAATTTTCAACAGATTTTGCATTGATTTGAGCAATTAGAGAGTCACTATGTTCTTTTGATTGAACACATGTCTGTTTAATTGAATCGAATTGATCTTTGAAAATTGACTTCAAATGCTCGCGTTCGTTTCTTAAATTTTCATTTACAGAAATCAATTTTGCCACATTATGCTCCAGCTCAATATTGATTGATTCAATTTCATTAATGTTTTTCTTGACGTTTTCCTCATTAACATTTCCACTTAAAGATTTA
Organism: Tanacetum coccineum; assembly: GCA_026074375.1. Taxonomy (NCBI): domain Eukaryota; kingdom Viridiplantae; phylum Streptophyta; class Magnoliopsida; order Asterales; family Asteraceae; genus Tanacetum; species Tanacetum coccineum. Next base: position 46,213 of record BQNB010000999.1, read on the forward strand.
ATTCTTTCTTTCAACTTCCTTATGACTGTATCTTTCTCTTATGACTGAGCTTTTAATCCATTTAATTAAAAGTATTGGTCAAAATTTAGAGCATTTTGATTTGAAACATAATTGTCCCTTTAAAAAAATTTCTGATTAATTTGAGTATCAACTTCTAAAGAAATGCAATATTTTTCAAGTGTTGTATAACTTCTAAATTTTTTATTGTAAGTCTCTTTTTTAATGAAATCTTTCTTGTTGAGAAGCTCAGTCTCAAGTTTGAGACACTTTTTACATTCATGCACATTCACTGAAGCATTATCCACAGAGGAATTCACAACAATATTCACAATATCTTTGGTAATGACTTGTTCCAAGAGTCGATCGTTTTTATTTAAATCTTGATTCATTTTAACTTCAAAAGTTTTTTACTCTAAACGATGTTGTTCTACAGCCTGTTCTATTTGACTAAAAACATTTTGGATTGCAGTAAGTTCATCAATTAAATATTGATTGAATTTATTGTATATGTCCTTAAGTGCTTTTACAAATGGAATAATTTCATCTCTAAAGCAAGCTTTTGTATGTTCAAACCCCCATGTGCCCTCAGTGATAGTTGTGGTCGTGGTTCTTTCTTTAACAACCATGTCAAAGCCAGCAAGATGGTGTTTAAGTTTTTTTAAACTCGTATTTACCATGCTTACTGTAGGAAGTTCTTTTGGAACCCCAACTTTAGTGGGTGTACAAGAAGGATTAGGTTCTGAAGAATTCATAGAATTCTGAGACCAAAAGGCTTGTTCATCAGATAATTTAGTTTGTGGAACGAATCATTTTTCAAAATCTTGAGAAAGTTAGTTAAGAGTAGCATAATCATCTGGTGTAGTATTAACTTTCTTTGATATAACATCTAGATCCTGTTGTTTTAAAAGCATTTTTGAACGACTCTCTTCAGCAAGTATTAGGGTCTCTTCTGAATCAAGAATCACAATATCACTAGTGTTCTTAATGACATTACCATCATAAAGATTTGGTTCAAAACTGCTGAGCTTTCTTCAGATAAAAATAATTTTAAAAACCTAGAGCTTGTTTAGTGGAATGATCATAGAAAAACTTTAGTGTTGTTAACATATGAACAGTTTGCGCTGATTGATCTCTTTTGTAAACAATATTATCAAGCAGTTTGATCTTCTTTTCTAAAGTAATTTCTCTATCAATGTTTCTAGATTCTTCTTTCTTAAAATCATTTTTGAGAACAATAATTGTTTTCATTAAAGATTCTTTTTCTTTTAATTGTTCAGAAAGAGTTTGTTTGAGACGTTCAATCTCGGCATTCTGTTCATGTGAATCTACAACATTATCTTGATTTTTTGCCTCAACATTTTGTCCTTCTTTCAACACTTTAACTTGTTCTTTATATCTTTCAAGCTCAGTAGTTAAAGTATCATTGATACTTTTATTGTCCAAATTAATCTTGTTGCAATTGTTTACTTAGGTTTTCAGTTGTTCTATCACAGATAATATCATAGCATCTTTTTGTGCAGAAGAGTTAGAATTCTAAATAGCTGCCTGTTGTGTTTCTTGCAGATACTAAGAATAAGGAATGATATTACTATCACTGGTTATCTCAGTTTCTAAAAGATTCACAACACTATACTATTCAGAAGACGGCATCGCCTGCATACTTTGATTTATCATATTGTTATGAGTATTATCAGAGTGTGGTACCTCAGAGAGAACATCTAAATCAGAGCTTGAGATATTGGCCATGAAACTTGGTTGTGCACTAGGTAAGTCATCACAATCTGAATCATATACCTCAACTTTATCTGCTTGGAAAAGTGCATTAGTTGTCACTGTCAAAGCACCTGGGCCAAAATCAATTCTTTCTTCTGTATCTGCCAAAATTGCAAGTTGGTCTTTGCTCAACTGAATCCCTGCTTCCTGAAGTTGTGCTAACAACATCTGTTGCTTGAGACATTGTATCTTATTCGATTGAGTATATGTCCTTGCAATATGATCATCACTCGTTGAACAATTACCCACATAACTCAGAGTCTGTCGTTCTGGCATAGCAACTTGGTGCATTGGATTTAACAAAGTCTCTAGTTGATTGTTGGATAATGGGTAACTTAAAGCAAGTATGGTACTCATAAATGTCAAAGCTTTATTTAAGCATTCAAGTGGATCATCAGTTAGAAGAAAGTATGGTACAATAAGGCTTGAATCAACTTGTATAGGATTTGCTGATGATTGTAGAGAAACAACTAGTGCTTGAGATGATTGTTGATGAATCACTTGATATGATAGAGGATGAATCACTTAATATGATTATGGATGAATTATTGATGGTTAAGGATAAATCACTTGAGAAGCTTGTGGATGAAACATTGAAACTTGATGAGGAAGACTTTAAATCTGTGATTGCGGATTGTAAACTCTCTCATTCATGTTAAACATTTTGAAGTAATTGATGTGTGAAATCAAATTTGTAGACCTTTTGTAGATTAAGTGATTGTTGTTGTGGTTTGAAATCAATTAACGTTCACGGGAATTTACAAGTCTGTTAGCCTTAAAATATGTTGACTTATACGGAATTACGTTAGTTATCATTAGGCAAGAACCACAGGGACTAGAAATGTTAAGTTAGAATAGTTTCTCTTGTCTTGACCTATAAATACCCCCTCCATACTTCTATGAAGGGGTGAGGATTCATTTTGTAAAAGTGCGTATGTTCTTGTTTCTCTCTCTAGACACACACATATTCTCTCTACTTTATCTCTCTATCAATCTAATATGGCATCTTACTTGTTTAATCCTCCCCAACCTCTGGATCTTGTTTTAGCTAGTGTTTCTTATGTGTACAATCGGTTACCAGAGCCTAGGTGGAATTTGTGTTTGTGGTTTGCTTATTTTCATGGTGTTCGTGGTGTGTGAGCTTATTTCGTAGCTTATTATTAAGCTTAAAAGCTCACGGCTTAGTTTGGTTTTGGTTAATGGATCGAATAAGCTTGTCCTTTCTTGTTTATCTCTATTATAGCTTACTTGGTTCTTGATTTCGTGGCTTATTTTCTTTGCAAAATAGCTTATTTGAAGCTCATTTTGGTTCGGTTTCTTTATAAGCCTATTTGGTCATGTTATGGTTTGATTTAGGCTTTAAACTTGAAAAGCTTGTACTTTCATGACAATTCTTCTACTAGCTACTTAGTATTAAGTTTTCATGGCTTCTTCTTGTGGCTAGGTAACTTATTCGAGCTTATTTTTAAAGCTTACTTCGAAATATTAGTTGGTGTTCTTGGTGATGGTTTGATCTTATCGAACACCATTCTTTGTAGAGGTTTGGTTAAAGTTGTACACTTGGTTTGTTTTCTAGCCGAATTCAAGCAAACAAACAAATAGTGTACTTGTTTTTGTCTAGTAGTTGAGGTGGTGCAAGCAAACAAATGATATGAAAGCGACTTATACTTAGGGATAGTGATAGGTAGCGGTTTGTTATCTTTTATAGCTGGCGGTTTGATATTATAACATGCAACGGTTTGCTTAATTTTCAAGCAGCGGTTTATTGAAGCTAGAGGTTTGAGTACAAGTAGCGGTTTAATATTTATCTTGGCCTATACTAAACGTTACTGTGCCCAATTTTTACCTTGGTGGCGGTTTGGTACATTCCTATGTAGCGGTTTGTTACTTCAGACAAGGCAGCGGTTTAACATTGGTGCTAGCGGTTTGATAACTTTATATAGGCAGCGGTTTAACATTTTCCTATCGTAGCGGTTTGCCTATTTTTTTCCTTGCCAGCGGTTTAAGACAGACAACGGTTTGGCCATATTATTGGTAGCGGTTTGCTCATTTGTTTGACAACGGTTTGACTTATAATTAGCCAGCGGTTTGTCATTGTATAGGCAGTGGTTTACTCATTCAATTAGGCAGTGGTTTGCTCTTCTTTGACAGTACCGAAATTCAATTTTGATACCATTTTTGGTGATCTTAATTTCAATACAGAACCATTTTCAGTGAACTATGTTTGGACAATTTTTAGACAAGGACTTATACGACATAAATCAAACAAAACAAGAACACTAATGCAAACACAACACTTAATCCTAAAACAATCCTTATAAGATTCACTAAAATGACAAATGGCTAAAGATTCGGATTTCAATGACAAGTGATCACGAAGTTGATTTGGTATCCCTTATTTGAGATTAAAGTTGAGTTTCTCAAAGGCGTCTACTTATTTCGTCATCGAGACTTTCTTCTACTTTCTACCCCTTTTCTTCAAACCTAATCTATCGATTGATGACTTGCTTGAACTATACAACTTATGATTAAGACTTGGATCATCTAGTTAGACCCGATGTAAGGAGTTATATTGTAGTACTCACGGGTTATAGCTATCACTTAAAGGAGTAATGTTGTAGTACTCAGTGTCACACGCAGATGCAGATGTGGATGTTCAAGAGGTGTGGTACTTTTGATACTTTTGATGTTGGGTATAGGGTACTTAGAGAATTAATCTTGCACCGTTCTTCAATCAACAACAGTGCAAGCTTAAGTAACAAATTCGGAGGGATCTGACTTCATTTTCAAGTTTGGTATATCGGGTTTACTTCACCAAGTGATCACAACAATAGCCGACAGAATACGAGGTTGGTAAGTTAGCTAGAGAGTTTAAAGGTTGAGACGTAATCAGCAATTCTCACAGGATATTAGTTTCCCATTCCAAGACAATGGTACTTCACAGTCTAAGCAAAATTTTAAAAGTTCTTCAACGACCTTCATATACAAGACCTTGATCATACCAAGTTTTCTTGATTCTTGCTTTATCTCCTACTACGGTTTCTGAAGACAAGAGGGTAATGGTTTGTTTGGATTTCAATATTTGTGCTTATGACAAGAACTTCTCGAGTATATGGACGTACACGACAATGATGCTTCCGAGAGTTCGCAACCATCATGGGGGAAATGTGTACATCCGGGACTTAGTTGACTTTGATGTTACCAGGTCAACTCCCAGGAGGAAGTAGTATATAAATGTGTACATCCGGGACTTAGTTAACTTTGATGTTACCATGTTAACTTCCAGGGGGAAGTAGTGTATACTACTTTACTTAGTATGGTTTGTGAAGTATTATGTATACGTGAGAAGAATTGTTGCTAATTTCCCGCATGTACCCCCGAACGAATATTCACCAAGATCCAATGACAAGAAGTAGTACTACTTGGTGTAGCTTTTCTTCTAAATAATTCCGTTGTGCACTTTAATGACAAATAAAAGATGGTTGAAGCTACACCAAAGTTTCATAATCTACTTAAGATAGGGATGTTGGTTTGGGGGAAGCTGATTTAGAAAATTCGCCAAAAAGAAGTATGAAGAATGCTTTTCAAGACATGCTGCATGAATTAGAGGGAAGTTAATCCAACTCATGCATACTACAATGGTTCCAGAACAAGTAAAGACAATGAAGATCCAAGCTGGAGTACAAGTTTCAAGACTAGGAGAACTCAGAAGACATCTTCAGCTTTGGAAGCGCTTTGGAAGACATCATTTTATTGTAATTGTACTTGTTAGGAACATTGAAAGTAATTCTGTATGTCTACATATTGGGGGAAGATTGTTAGCCTTAATAATATGTTGACTTATACGGAATTACATTAGTTATCATTAGGCAAGAACCGCAGGGACTAGAATTGTTAAGTTAGAATAGTTTCCCTCGTCTTGACCTATAAATACTCCCTCCATACTTCCATAGAGGGGTGAGGATTCATATTGTATCTCATAAGTGTGTGTTGTTTCTATCTCTAGAAAACACACACATCTTTCCTTTTTCTCTCATTTAATCTAACATGGCTTACTTTCTCTTTAATCCTTCCCGACCTCCGGATCAAGTTTTACCTAGTGTTTCTTATTGTGTACAAAGTCTATGATTTAAACTAAGAAAAGAATTAAATATTTCGTGGGATTTTACAAAATCAAGAAGAAACCGTGAAGCAATGATTAATTGTTGTGAAATCGTTGTTGTTGTTGTAGAAGAATTTGAGCTTTTGTTGACGAATAATGAGCGAAAACGATGAACGGTGCACAAACTTTCAACTTAAAATGAGTAACGGTTGATTAAAACTCAAGTAAGGACTAACGGTGCAATTACGGTTCAGTTTGGAGGACTAACGGACTGAATTAGAAGTAATAAGGACTAACTGTGTAATTTTGTTTCGAAAAAAGAGGGTTAATAAACAACTAAAGGACGAAGTGTGACTTTTTTCCCACTTGCATAATATTAATTAAAATATAACTCTCGCAGTACTCATGAGCAATATCATATTATGACTCTCTCTCACGCATACATCATTTTTTAATGTCCAGGTAGCAAAAAGTTGCGTCGCATCATAACTACAAGTGCGCGGCATACTTCACCTGAGATTTTTCAAATTCTTTCTCGTTTTTCAGGGTTTTCTACAAAATTTTTTTAAAAACCGCTTTCACGCTACATATTTATAACATTTTTTATATTCTTTTTATTAACTCTACACGGAAACTGTATTAGAATACGTGTAGCCACGCTCTCGCTCGCGGTTATTAAACATATGTATAATCATATAACAATTATTAAGGTCATAAATTTTTGTCTTAAATTTTATTAAAGTTTCATTTTCATTTTTCAAACAAGCATAATCAAATAAGCAAAAACCAGCAACTAAGACCAAACATATAAGCTTCAGAAATTTAGTCATATAAACTATAGGGATAGTGTTTTTTTTTTTTATTTATTTTATGTTAGACTATTTGTAAATACAAGATTTCAACAATTGTGAATATGAGGAACATATTCCACATCTTCAAAGAGTTGAATTTACAGTTTAAAAAGGGTTTTGGTTTTGATCTTCATCTTTTGATTCTTAATTCAGATGATGATTTTGAAAAAGTGTAGAAAAACTGGCGTACTTGGTGTTAGTACGTCGTACTTTTTGGAAATGCAGGAAAACCATCGCACAAAAAGATTGTGCGGCCCACTTTCTGAAAAAAACAAATTTTTGGGTCAATTTGCCAGAAAACTGTACGGCGATTTTGATAATTTGGTTTTGTAAAACAACAATGACTTAACTAAGAATGATTTCAATCCCCAGCAGCGGCGCCAAAAACTTTAATGTGTTTCAAAAGCTTTAAATTTATAATACTGAAAATACCGATTTATTACACGGAAACACATGGGTAAAAGTATAAACCACGTATGTAGTATAATCTTTTTAGGTAAGACCAGGTCATTCCACGAGATTGGTAATTCTAAGTAAAGTCGAGATGTTTTACGAAAAGCTATCTTATAGACTATCACGATCTAAAGCTAAGGGTGTATTTCAAGATATAAAACAATGTTTATTTTGGGAGACAAGAGTGAATAAGAACAAACTTGGTGAGATAATGTGTAACACTCCCCAAATATGTATCGCAAGCAGGATATGTGTCGGGGGCGTTACTTTATAAAAGCACAGCACTAGATCAAGAGAACATCCTTAAATGTGTCGTTTAAAAAGTTTATCTCCGTTGATTTCCTTGAAATTGATATAAAATTTGTCTCATAATTGCATCAAATGAAAGCTGAAACAACCCAACGAGATTGATCATCTTGAATATAATTAGAAATCCATAAAGAAATCTTGTAATTTTAGACTCCAGTGCACTTCAAGTGGCCAAGCATCTAATTCACCTGAGAAAAAAACATGCTTAAAAGGTTCAACATATGTTGGTGAGTTGCAAGATTTGATTTTATGTATAAATGTTGAACCAAGGTTCCGTAAAGTATGTATGACCGTTTAAATCCTTAAATGTTCTTCCAAAACGTATGTATGATTTTTAGAAAATCAAGAATTGTAAAGTATGCATGACCATTTAAATCCCCAAATAGTCACCAAATGTATGAATATATGTTCAAATCCAAGATTTGTAATGTGTTCCTACTAAGAACACCCGGGCTTTTTGAATATATGTATAATATAGGACGCAAGACATTTCACCAGTGATATGCAACACATTTTGCAGCCTTTACAATATCTGATTACTGTTTGCTCTAAGTTCAATGACACTAAGCTAGACTTATATTACAAAAATATATGCTATTTTATTCGGAGTTCGTCCATACCCGATGTTGTTACCCGCAAAATCCCAAAAACCGGGAGACCATGTATAACGTTCGTTCCCGGTGTTAGGATAGTTACGGACGAGGATTGTCAATCCAGATTAGATCTATTTTACAACACTGCATTCCATACTAGAATTAATCAGTAATGATAAGTGGGATCAGATAGGTTATTCGCTCTTACGGCAAAACACGTATCAATAAAATAACCAATTGCAGTCCAATTTATAAAACAAAGCATGTTTCCACCCCAAAACATGTAAATCAGTAAAACTGTAAAATGTGGGGCTATGAACTCACCTCAAGTGAGTTAATTAACAGTTCATGCAACTTATGCTAATCCATAATCATTAGAATGAAATCAAAGTTTTAGTATCCATAAGTGAAAAACTTGTGATGTATCTCATTGCGAGATATGTAAATGAGTTTGTAACCATTCATGTAAACACGTATGTAATCGACCATGTAATTAGATTTGCAAACAATTTTGCCACAAGCATGTTCTCACCCCAAAAGTTTTAAAGTATATGAAAACAAGTAAAACGTGGGGGCTACAAACTCACCTTGATGATGTAGAACGATTGACAGACGGGCATCTAATATGCACAACACAAACTGAAGACGAAGCGGCTCGATCAAGAAGTTGCTGTTTATCCTAACGACTATGACCCACTAGCCTAGAATGATGTATTTGGGTTTCCCGATGAATGGTTACGTCAACGCGACTCGTTGATAAAGATTTAGATTTCAAGTTGTAATAGTTTGGTGGTTGGTTAAATAAAATAAATCGAAAGCAAACACAAAGTGTGTAATATATTCCGTGTATATATTACATATGAAAAATAACCAAGTATATAATTCATACCGTGAATTATATGACAAAGGAAACAAATTAAATAAATAATTGCGGTATATAATACTTTGCAAGTATCATATAAGAAATGTGAGAAAATAATTGAAGCAGAATATTTCGACACATATTTTAAATAATAAAAAAGTCCTTGCATTAAAAAGCTAGGACACACGTCTTAAAGTTATGAATTTAACAACCGATGTTTGTAAAGTTTTTATAAAAGTTATGATTTTTCCTTCTAGTCAGGAATTTATAAAATAATATTTTATAAATTAATCTTTCGTCTTATTGACGGATCGTAGCTAAAATTGTTGTCACATTTGTAAATGTATAGTTTTTCGTTCGTTGTCGGGTTATTATACAGTTATAATTTAATATATCTTTAGAATATACTAGTCCCTCATTTATCGGGTCTCTAAATATAGAGTTTAGTTAAACATTATAAATATAGAAAAATTATATAAATTTCGCATAACTTTTTACGTTTTATAAAACGATCCCGAGTCGAAAGACTTTGTTACAAATCAACTTTTCCAAATCAATCTAATAGAAAACATCCTAGTAATTTCAAGTGTATGTATTGGTTATTGTCGTTATTTTCATATTATAAGTCCATTACGGGTCTAATATAATATATCCGAAAATAATAACTAATCACATTTATTAAACCAATTATCCACAATTTGGTCCGATTTTTAATATATATATATAATCTTGCTATATTTTTATTAGTAAATTGGTATTAACCCAAACGCATCCTTACTTTGAAACGGTTAAACCAAACACGCCCTTCGTTCATCTTTGTTAAGCCAAACGCACCCTTGTTAACAACCAAACGCACCTATATGGCATATCTGTCCAAACCAAACGCACCCTTATGGCGGAACAGTTAACCCAAACACACCCTTTCAGTGTTTCTGCACAGCCAAATGCCCCTTTTGGTGAAACTGCCAACCCAAACACCCCTTATTGTTGTTAACAGCCCAACCAAACGCACCCTTTGCATTTTCTGATAAACCAAACGCTCCCTTATGCTCTTTATGTTTAAACCAAAGCTAGGACTTTACGGGGCTGATTGATACAACACAAACACACCCTAATAGCCTTGTTTGTTTAACCAAACAGCCCTGATTGGCATATTTTGCAACCAAATACACTTTTTGGTGCTTATCGATAACTAACGCCCCCTTGGCGGCTAAACGTGAAACAAACGCACCATTGGTGCTATTATTAAACCAAACGCACCCCTATGTGCGGTTTTAATCAGCCAAACGCAGCATATAACTGCTGCCATAAAATAAATGCACCCCCTTTTTTTAGGTTTTTAGGTAAACCAAACGCACCATGGTGGTGCAAACCATACACCGAACGCATCCTTGGTGGCTGACCCGGATCCAAACGCCTTTGTGGCTGTTTTATTAACCAAACGCACCCTGGTCGGTGTAAATACCAAACCCGACGCACCCTATTGGGTTGAGACGAAGCCAAACGCACCCTTGGGTCGTTTAATATTTAAACCGGACGCATCCTTGGTGGTTTTTAAAACCGAACGCACACTTGTGGGTGGTATGGTGATGATGATGACGGCGGCGTGTGGTTGGTTGGTGGCGCGGATTGCACGGTTGGTGTTGGAATCGGATTAGATCCGGTGGTGAGAAGCATTTTGGACTGGCCAGGGGAAAAATTCTCCGGAAAATGTTTTTTACCGGTGGCCGAAGGTGGGGCTGCCTGACGGTGGCTGAGTGGTGGCCGGCGGCGGTGGGAGCTCGCCGGAAAAGATGAGGGAGAGAGAGGAGTGAGTGTATTTATGTGTGTGTGTGTGTGTTTTTATGAAAAATGAAATATTAGTTATAAACTTTTATTTATATATAAAAGTTATAAAATGAAATGACAAGTTACAAATAGAGGAGGGTTAATTTGTAAATGTTTCCTCAGGGACCAAAAGTGTAACTTTTGAGTATTATTTTGTAAAATAGTGGTTTGGGGCTCGTTTTCGCGACTTAACGGATAATTCAAGACACGAAACTTGCGCCATTGTTTTCCAAATCATTTTTCCCATAAAAACGAGTATTCATTCGACTAATTTTCATAAACGTTTTATAAAATTTATTTAAAACGCTTATTATTTGTGTGTGATTTCGTAAAATTTGTACGGTTAAAATGATATTTTACTCGAATATTTGCGTCTTCACAAACTCACTGATTAAATGAAGAATATTTATTAAATATTGTATAATAAAAAGTTTATTTAATAAATTTAATTATTTTTTGTTTCTTTAAATTTGCGAGGGTATTTAGGTCATTTTCTGCTTGTCTTCCGGTGTTCCTAGGCAAAACTAAAAGTTCTGTTCGGGAATGTCGTTTTACGTCAAATGGGCCTTTTTTTTTAGAGTTACCGGATTAATGAAAACGCTAATTTATGCTGCACGTTTTTGATAAATCACTTAGCGAATAATAATATACCTTTTTTCGTTTTCAAGCCAAATAAGAAAAAAATAATTTGCACCATGAGAGATGTAATAATAAATATGATTTTATTATTTTAAAAATATGTTCGAAATTTTACCGGTTTTAAGGTATATGAAAACAAGTAAACGTGGCTGGGTAGGGGGCTACTAACTCTCCTTGAGGTTGTAGAACGATTGACGACATGGGGCATCTAATATGCACACACAAACGGAAGACGAAGCGGCTTTCGTTCCAAGAAGTTGCGCGGTTTTCCTACGACTTCATGACCCATAGCCTTGAATAAGCATTTGGGTTTTAAGTATGAATGTATACGTAACGCGATCTCGTTAATAAACTTTATATTTAAGTTGTAATAGTTTGGTGTTGGTTAAATAAAATAAATCGAAGCAAACTACAAAGTGTATTGTAATACTATTCGTATATATTTTACATCATGAAAATAACCAAGTATAAATTCATACCAGTGAATTATAAGACAAATGAATAACCAATTAAATAAATTAATTGCTGGGTATATAATACTTTGCAAGTATATATAGAAATGTAAGAAAATAATGATATAAAGCAGAATATTTCGACACAATTTTAATTAATAAAAAGTCATTGCTAAAAAGTAGAAACAACGTCTTAAAGTTATGAATTTAACAACCGATGTTTGTAAAGTTTTTACAAAAGTTATGATTTTTCCTTCTAGTCAAGAATTTATAAAATAATATTTTATAAATTAATCTTTCGTCTTATTGACGGATCGTAGCTAAAATTGTTGTCACATTTGTATAGTTTATAGTTTTTTCGTTAGTTGCCGGGTTTATTATAAGTTATAATTTAATATATATAAAATAATAAAATTGTCCCCTTTTACCGGGTCTCTAAAATAATAGAGGTTTTAGTAAAACATTACTAAATATAGAAATTTATATAAATTTCGTCATGACCTTTCCGTTTATAAAAACGATCCCAAGTCGAAAGACTTTGTTACACATATCAAACTTTTCAAATCAATCTAATAAAAAACATCCTAGTAATTTCAAGTGTATTTATTGGTTATTGTCGTTATTTTCATATTATAAGTCCGTTACGGGCCTAGTATAATATATCCGAAAATAATAACTAATCACATTTATTTAACCAATTATCCACCATTTGGTCTGATTTTTTTATATATATATAATCTTGGTATACTTTTTATAGTAATTGGTTATTAACCAAACGCACCCTTTACTTTGATACGCGTTATACCATCACACGCCCTTCGTTTCATTTTTGTTAAGCCAAAGCACCTTGTTTAACAACAAACGCACCTCTAGGGCATTTCTGTCCAAAACCAACACACCATTATGCGGAACAGTTAACCCAAAACACCCTTTCGGTGTTTCTGCACAGCCAAACGCACCCTTGTGGGTGAAAAATGGCCAACCCAAAAACAACCCCTTATTCGCTGTTAACAGCCCCCTCACCAACGCACCCTTTGCTTTCTATAAAACCAAACGCACCCTTATGCTCTTTATGTTAAACCAAACGCAGCCTTATCGGGGCTGATACAAACCAAACACACCCTAATAGCCTTGTTGTTAACCCAAACAGCCCTATTGGCATATTTGCCAAACCAAACACACTTTCTTGGTGCTTAATCGACAACCAAACGCCCCCTTGGCTGCTAAACGTGAAACAAACGCACCCTTGGTGCTATTATTAAAGCAAACGCACCCCTATGTGCGGTTTTAATCAGCCAAACGCAGCATATAAATGCTGCCATAAAACAAATGCACCCTTTTTTTTTAGGTTTTTAGGTAAACCAAACGCACCATGATGGTGCAAACCATACACCGAACGCACCCTTGGTGGCTGACCCGGATCCAAACGCCCTTGTGGCTATTTTATTAACCAAACGCACCCTGGTCGGTGTAAATACCAAACCCGACGCACCCTATTGGGTTGAGACGAAGCCAAACGCACCCTTGGGTCGTTTAATGTTTAAACCGGACACACCCTTGGTGGTTTTTAAAACCGAACGCACACTTGTGGGTGGTATGGTGATGATTGATTTGTCGGCGATGAGTGGTGGTTGGTGGCGCGGAGCACGTTGGTGATTGCGGAATGTATGGATAGATTCCGGTGGTGAGAAGCAATTTTGGACTTGGCCGGAAAACTCACCGGAAAAGTTTTCCGGTGGCCGAAGGTGGCGGCGACGGTGGCTGAGTGGTGGCCGGCGGCGGTGGGAGCTCGCCGGAAAAGATGAGGGAGAGAGAGGAGTGAGTGTGTTTATGTGTGTATGTGTTTTTATGGAAAATGAAATATTAGTTATAAACTTTTATTTATATATAAAAGTTATAAAATGAAATGACAAGTTACAATTAGAGGAGGGTTATTGTATATGTTTCTCAGGGACAAAGTGTAACTTTGAGTATTATTGTAAAATTTGTGGTTTGCGGGTCGTTTTTCGCGACTTAACGGATAATTCAAGACACGAAACTTGCGCCATTGTTTTCCAAATCATTTTTCCCATAAAAACGAGTATTCATTCGACTAATTTTCATAAACGTTTTATAAAATTTATTTAAAACGCTTATTATTTGTGTGTATATTTCCGATAAACTTTGTACGTAAAATGATATTTTACTCGAATATTTGCATCTTCAAAAATGTAACTGATTTAAAATGATGAATAATTTATTAAATATTTTTATTTAATAAAAAGTTAATTAATATTATTTAATTAATTTTTACTTGTTTTCTATAATCTTGCGAGGGTATTTAGGTCATTTTCTGCTTGTTTCCGGGTCTCGGGCAAAACTAAAAAGTTGTCCGGAATGTCGTTTTATATCAAATTGCTTTAGAGTCCGGATAAAGAAAACGTAATTTAGCTGCTCGTTTTTGATAAATCAACTTAGGAATAACATATACCTTTTTCGTTTTCAAGCCAAATAAGAAAAAAATAATTTGCACATGAGAGATGTAATAATAAATATGATTTATTATTTAAAATATGTTCCGAAAATTTTACCGGTTTTAAAGTATATGAAAACAAGTAAAACGTGGGGGCTACAAACTCACCTTCATGATGTAGAACGATTGACAGATGGGCATCTAATATGCACAACACAAACGGAAGACGAAGCGGCTCGATCAAGAAGTTGCGGTTTATCCTAACGACTATGACCCACTAGCCTAGAATGATGTATTTGGATTTCCCGATGAATGGTTACGTCAACGCGACTCGTTGATAAAGATTTAGATTTCAAGTTGTAATAGTTTGGTGGTTGGTTAAATAAAATAAATCGAAAGCAAACACAAAGTGTGTAATATATTCCGTGTATATATTACATATGAAAAATAACCAAGTATATAATTCATACCGTGAATTATATGACAAAGGAAACCAATTAAATAAATAATTGCGGTATATAATACTTTGCAAGTATCATATAAGAAATGTGAGAAAATAATTGAAGCAGAATATTTAGACACAAAATTTTAATTATTAAAAAGTCATTGCATATAAATGTGACACACGTCTTTTAAAGTTATGAATTAACAACGATGTTTGTAAAGTTTTTACAAAAGTTTATGCTTTTTTCCTTCTAGTCAAGAATTTAAAATAATATTTATAAATTAATCTTTCGTCTTATTGAGGATTTCGTAGCTATATTGTTGTCACATTTGTAATAAGTATGTTTTTCGTTCGTTGCGGGTTATTATTACAAGTTATAATTTATATATCTTTAAAATATAATTAGGTCCTTTATCGGGTTCTCTAAAATAATTAGAGGTTTAGTAAAACACATTACTAACTAAGAAATTTATATTAAATTTCGCATGACTTTTCCGTTTTAAATTCGATAACAAGTCGAAAGACTTTGTTTTTTTTTTTTCTTACAAATCAACTTTCCAAATCAAATCTAATAGAAACATCTCCAGTAATTTCAGTGTATTTTATTGGTTATTGTCGTTATTTTCATATTATAAGTCCATTACGGGTCTAATATAATATATCCGAAAATAATAACTAATCACATTTATTTAACCAATTATCCACCATTTGGTCTGATTTTTAATACATATATATATAATCTTGGTATATTTTTATTAGTAAATTGGTATTAACCCAAACGCACCCTTACTTTGAAACGGTTAAACCAAACACGCCCTTCGTTCATTTTTGTTAAGCCAAACGCACCCTTGTTAACAACCAAACGCACCCATATGGCATTTCTGTCCAAACCAAACACACCCTTATGGCGGAACAGTTAACCCAAACACACCCTTTCGGTGTTTCTGCACAGCCAAACGCCCCCTTTTGGTGAAACTGCCAACCCAAACACCCCTTATTGCTGTTAACAGCCCAACCAAACGCACCCTTTGCATTTTCCGATAAACCAAACGCACCCTTATGCTCTTTATGTTAAACCAAACGCAGCCTTATCGGGGCTGATACAAACCAAACACACCCTAATAGCCTTGTTGTTAACCCAAACAGCCCTATTGGCATATTTGCCAAACCAAACACACTTTCTTGGTGCTTAATCGACAACCAAACGCCCCCTTGGCTGCTAAACGTGAAACAAACGCACCCTTGGTGCTATTATTAAAGCAAACGCACCCCTATGTGCGGTTTTAATCAGCCAAACGCAGCATATAAATGCTGCCATAAAACAAATGCACCCCATTTTTTTAGGTTTTTTGTAAACAAAAGCACACCTGGATGGTCAAACCATACACAGAACGCCTCCCTTGGTGGGCTGACCCGGATCCCAAACGTCCTTGTGGCTATGTTATTAACCAAAGCACCCTGGTCGGTGTAATACCAAACCAGACGAACCCTACTTGGGTTGTGACGAATCCAAAACGCACCCTTGGGTCGTTTTATGTTTTAACCGGACACTCCCTGGTGGTTTTTAAAACCGAATACGACACTTGTGGGTTGGTTTATGGTTTTGGTGACTTATGATGACGGCCCAGCTGAAATGGTTGGTGGTGGCGCGGAGGACGTGGGTGTTGGGAATCGGATTTGATCGGTGGTGAGGAAAGCAAATTTGGACTTGGCCTGGGAAAACTCACCGGAAAGTTTTCCGGGGGTGGGTGTGGGGGGACGAATGGTCGGCGGCCGACTGAGTGGATGAGTGGTGGCCGGCGGCGGTGGGAGCTCGCCGGAAAAGATGAGGGAGAGAGAGGAGTGAGTGTGTTTATGTGTGTATGTGTTTTTATGGAAAATGAAATATTAGTTATAAACTTTTATTTATATATAAAAGTTATAAAATGAAATGACAAGTTACAAATAGAGGAGGGTTAATTTGTAAATGTTTCCTCAGGGACCAAAAGTGTAACTTTTGAGTATTATTTTGTAAAATAGTGGTTTGGGGCTCGTTTTCGCGACTTAACGGATAATTCAAGACACGAAACTTGCGCCATTGTTTTCCAAATTATTTTTCCCATAAAAACGAGTATTCATTCGACTAATTTTCATAAACGTTTTATAAAATTTATTTAAAACGCTTATTATTTGTGTGTATATTTCCGATAAACTTTGTACGTAAAATGATATTTTACTCGAATATTTGCATCTTCAACAAACGTCACTGAATAAAATGATGAATAATTTATTAAATATTTGTATTTAATAAAAAGTTAATTAAATATAATTTAATTATTTTCTTGTTTCTATAATCTTGCGAGGGTATTTAGGTCATTTTCTGCTTGTTTCCGGGTCTCGGGCAAAACTAAAAAGTTGTTCGGAATGTCGTTTTACATCAAATTGCCTTAGAGTCCGGATAATGAAAACGTAATTTAGCTGCTCGTTTTTGATAAATCAACTTAGGAATAACATATACCTTTTTTCGTTTTCAAGCCAAATAAGAAAAAAATAATTTGCACATGAGAGATGTAATAATAAATATGATTTATTATTTAAAATATGTTCCGAAAATTTTTACGTTTAAGTATATTGAAAAACAGGAAAACGTGGGGGCTACAACTCACCTTGTTGATGTAGATACGATGAAAGATGGGCATCTTATATGAAACCAAACGAAGACGAAGCGGCTCGATCCAAGTAGTTGTGTTTATCCTAACGACTATTGACCATAGCTCGAATAATGTGATTTGGGTTTTCGATGAATGGTTACTGTCACGCGACTCGTTAATAAAATTTAGATTTCAAGTTGTAATAGTTTGGTGGTTGGTTTTTTTTTTTTTTTTTATTTTTTTAATTTTTTTTTTTTTTTTTTTTTTTTTTTTTTTTTTTTTTTTTTTTTTTTTTAAATTTTTTTTTTTTTTTTTTTTTTTTTTTTTTTTTTTTTTTTTTTTTTTTTTTTTTTTTTTTTTTTTTTTTTTTTTTTTTTTTTTTTTTTTTTTTTTTTTTTTTTTGGTTTTTTTTTTTTTTTTTTTTTTTTTTTTTTTTTTTTTTTTTTTTTTTTTTTTTTTTTTTTTTTATTTTTTTTTTTAATAAAATAAAGCGAAAAGCAAAACACAAAGTGTGTAATATATTCCGTATATATATTACATATGAAAAATAACCAAGTATATAATTCATACCGTGAATTATAAGACAAATGAAACCAATTAAATAAATAATTGCGGTATATAATACTTTGCAAGTATCATATAAGAAATGTAAGAAAATAATTGAAGCAGAATATTTCGACACAAATTTTAATTAATAAAAAGTCATTGCATAAAAGTAGACACACGTCTTAAAGTTATGAATTTAACAACCGATGTTTGTAAAGTTTTTACAAAAGTTATGATTTTTCCTTCTAGTCAAGAATTTATAAAATAATATTTTATAAATTAATCTTTCGTCTTATTGACGGATCGTAGCTAAAATTGTTGTCACATTTGTAAAAGTATAGTTTTTCGTTCGTTGTGGGGTTTTATACGTTATAATTTAAATATATCTTTTTAAAATATAACTTTAAGTTCCCTTTTAATCGAGTTCTAAAATAATAAGGTTTAGTAAAACATTACTAAATTAAGAAATTTATATAAATTTTCGCATGACTTTTCGTTTATAAAACGATACCAAGTCAAAAGACTTTGATACAATCACTTTTCCAAATCAATTCTAATAGAAACATCCTTGTAATTTCAAGTGTATTTTATTGGTTATTGTCGATATTTTCCTATTATAAGTCCATTAGGGTCTAATATAATATATACGAAAAATAATAAGACTAATCACTTTTATTTTTAACCAATTATTCACCGTTTGGTCCGATTTTTATATATTTATATATAATTATATATTTATATATATATATATATTATATACTATATATATATATATATATATATAATCTTGGTATATTTTTATTAGTAAATTTGTATTAACCCATAAGCCACCATTTACTTGAAACGGTAAACCAAAACACGCCCTTCGTTCATATTTGTTAGACAAACGCAACCTTGTTAACAAACAAAGAACCCTATGGCATTCTGTCAAACAACGCACCCTATGGCGGAACGTTAAACTCTTATCACACCTTTCGGTGTTTCTGGCACAGCCAAACGCCCCTTTGGTGAAACTGCCAACCCAAAACACCCCTTATTGCTGTTTAACTGCCTAACCAAAGCACCCTTTGCGTTTCCTGATAAACCACAACGCACCCTTATGCTCTTTATGTTTTTAAACCAACGCAGTCCTTGTCTGGGCTGATACAAAACCAAACGCACCCTAACAACTTATTGTTATCCCGAACAGCCCTATTGAGCTTATTTGCCAAACAACGCACCTTCTTGCGTTGCTTAATCCGACCACCAATCGCCACCCTTGGCTGTAACGTAAATAAACGCACCCTTGTGCTATTATTAAAACCAAACGCACACCCTAGGGCGGTTTTAATCAGCCAACACAGCTATATAGTGCTGCCAATAAAACAAATGACCTTTTTTTTTTTGGGTTTTTTAGTTAACGGAACGCAAATGGTGGTGCAAACCAACACCGAACGTACCTGGTGGCTGACAGGATTCCCAAACGCCCTTTATGTGCTGTTTTATTAACCAAACGACCCTTGTTCGGTTGTAAATACAAAACCCGACGCACCCTATTGGGCTGGGACGAAGCCAAACGCACCATTGGGTCGTTTAATATTTAAACCGGACGCACCCTTGGTGGTTTTAAACCGATACGCACACACTTGTGCGGTGGTATGTGATGATGATGACGGCGGGTGAGTGGTTTGGTGGTGGCGTGGAGGCGCGGTGTGTTGGGGACGGATCGAATCGGTGGTTAATAAGCAATTTTGGACTTGGTCCGGGAAAATAACGAAAAAGTTTTCCTGTGGTGCTGGCGGCGGTGGCTGTGTGGTGGTCGGGCGGCTGGTGGGAGCTCGCCGGAAAGTGAGGGAGAGTGTGAGAGAGGTGTTGAGTGTTTCTTATGTGGTGTGTGTGTGTGTTTTGAAAAATGAAATATTAGTTATTAAAACTTTTATTAATATATAAAAAGTTATAAAATGAAATGAAGTTACAAATAGAGAAGGTTAATTTGTGAATGTATCCTAGGGATCAAAGTGTAACTTTGGAGTATATTTTGTAACATTGTGGTTCGAGACTCGTTTGAGCGACTTAACGGATGATTCAAGATAGAAACTTTACGCATGTTTTCCAAAATATTGTTTCCCATAAAAATGAGTATTCATTCGACTAATTTTTCATAAACGTTTTATAAATTTATTTAAAACGTTTTTTATTTGTGTGTATATTTCCGATAAACTTTGTACGTAAAAATGATATTTACTGAATATTTGGCAGCTTCAAAAAACGTCACTGAATAAAATGATGACTAATTATTAAATATTTTCTATTAATAAAAAGTTATTAAATTTAATTTAATTATTTCTGTGTTTCTATTATCTTGCGAGGGTATTTAGGTCATTTTCCGCTTGTTTTCGGGTCTCAGGCAAAACTAAAAAGTTGTCCAGAATGTCGTTTTACATCAAATTGCTTTAGAGTCCGGATAATGAAAACGTAATTTAGCTGCTCGTTTTTTGATAAATCAACTTAGGAATAACATATACCTTTTTCGTTTTCAAGACAAAAATAACGAAAAAATTAATTTGCACAGAGAGATGTATAATAAATATGATTTATTATTTAAAATATGTTCCGAAAATTTTACCGGTTACGCGGTAATCGCTTTTGTGTGACAATAAAAGACCAAAAGTCAAAAAGTCAAGTCAGACCCAAAATAGTCATTTAAAAATTTGAAAATTGCCAGATGTTACAGTACCTACCCCTTAAAGAAATCTCGTCCCGAGATTAAATTTGTTTTAACCGTTTGTGTGACCAAGAAAAGATTTTTAGATTTAATAAATTCGTTCTAAACAAGACGCTGATAACTTTATTCAGAAAAATTCGGTGTTTCTACACTTCTCAATCTACCAAAAAATTTGGCTAAGTTTGACCAGGATATTTAATCCATCAAGATGGGTATCTCAAAAAAAATCATTATAGGTCTTATGACTCAATGCTGTTATATCTCTCCCGAGTGGTTGCGGTTGTCTTGAAATCCAGTGTATTGTATTATTGTGATTTAAATCCAGAATGCCACCGACGAGAACCGTTGCATCCACCATGCCTATGACCGCTTGCTCAGAATAAGTATTGCAGGAATCTCCACACCTAAAGGATGTAAGTATTCAACTTACTTGGTAGTACTAGGATGTATCGCGACCTAAGTCTCCGTACTAGTGGCCGAAAATGAATAGTTCGACTAGATGTTTCATCGATAAGTGTTTATCTGGATTAAGGGGGTTGCATTACCTATTGGATAAAGTTATACAAGCTGGGACCGCTTCAGGACCCAACAACAGCAACCCTAACGACAATAACTATAACAAACGGTGATGGGATGTCGAAAATGATGACAATTCAAGAAACAATATTCCCATAATAGAGTTCAACAAATGGGAGGAGCTCGCGAAAGAGCTTATGCGATAGACGGCGGAATATGGTTGTAACACCCACAAATTGGGTCGCAGCGGAATAAGTGTCCGGGGCGTGTTACTTCTCAGATCAATAACACAAGATAATATAAGAACGACCAAAAAGTCGTTTAAAACTGATACATTGGATTTAACAAAATATTGTGTTACAAAAGCCCGAAGCTTTACTTGTTTACGTGCTATTATTACAAAGATTTCCAGGCCATAATGATAACTAGAAAATGTAATGCGAACTATCTTTATGCATAATTCAAATTATCACAATGTATCCTTCGCATTTCGTGCTTAATGATTCTAAAAACATTGATTTAAAACGTCACATAAAGTTGGTGAATTCATAGGTTTATGTAAATGATATATGCAGTACACGCAAGAACTTTCCGTGATAATGCAACAGATGCAGACATCACAAAATGTAATTACGTTTTCCTAAGCTCATGACACTGAAGCTCGACATAAATGAATACAATATATAAATATTGCCTACATTGCCCGTGATGATGTTCAACCCGTAACATCCAAAATCCGACATGATATACGTTCGTTTCCAGTGATAGCTAGTCACCCGAACGGGGAGGTCAATCCCAGATAGATCTATCTATAATCATTCGCGCTCACATTCCAGTAATTTGACAATTCAATGATCATGGCATAGTGGGTTATCGCTAATTGGCAAACGTAATCATGATAAAATGTACACTTGCGTCAATTTGTAAAACATGCATATGTTTCTCACGCCCAAAAAACTTGTATTTGTAAAAATGGGGCTATTGAACTCACATTGAGTGAGTAACACTGATTGATAAATATCCCAAGTAAAAACGCGTCACGCTAACGCCCGAATGCAACCTAGATATTATAGGTCGAATCAGTATTCAAGTACGTTGTCTAACAACAACCGTATATAATCCTATATAGTTATCATCGTACTATCGTTGGGCGATCTATATTTAATGAGGTCATGACATGGACTGTACGCGGGTAGGACACTTTAAATCGTAAATCCAACAACTCGGCATACGCCATCCGAAGAAGCCTATTATGAAATTCCCTAGTATATTGCATTTTGAAACTACTACATATATATTTATCTATGTAGCTATTCACCTCTAATCGTTTTTATTAAGTGAAATCGTATTTATAAAGTAAAAACGTTTATAATTACGCCTTTAGTAAAATGAATAACTTTGTCGTTTTAAAGTCCTTCTCGCGTTTTCTTACACCTATGCTTTTGTTATTAAGGCGATGTGTTCATAAAATTCCCATTTTTAGGTTTTGAGATTCTGTGATGATAGTGTTTTAATGTTCATAACAGCTTTTAAAATTGTTTTATATTTTAATTAACGTAAAACCCGTTTTAGTCGTATCTTATTCGTTATAGCTCCGTTTTTAGCGATTCTTTCGAACACGTTCTCGTAATTGAAAGTTTTATCATATTATTGATGTTTACAAAGTATAAGTTACTTCCATGAATAGTAATTTTTATAAAATTTGTTTTATAAAGTATTTAGCGTCGTAAACTCGTAACTAGTGTATCTTCTTCGTTATTAATCCATTTTTCGAGTTTCTTATCATTTTGGAATCCTTATGAGATGTACTATCTTTATAAAACCTAATATGGATGTTAATAAATTCGAACCAAAACAGCAAGTTTGACGTTTGTTATTAAAACATGTTTTAAGCTTGATTTTTGTACCATTAAGCTTCAACACCTTGTTACAAATACTTTACAACAATTATATCTTATGTCATACATATATTAGATCCATTAGATCATACTTTGTCCAAGAGAGTCCAAGATAACAAGATTAACATGTTATTTACACCATTTTCACTTGTAACTTATTAGGTTAACATAAAAACCCTAATTTGTACTTATACATGTTAATACTTAACCAACATGTTAAAACACTTATACATTCCTTTTAACATGATATTACCATCCATATAACATGTAAATAAGTTCACAAAACATTAATCATATGTAAAAATTCATTTTACATATTCAAAAGTATCTTAGATGGTGATTTAGCTAAATAGAGCATATGAACACATAAAATCTTAGTTATGAAATGATTAAGCTTTTAAATAACCTTGTGTGGATGAGTAGAGAAAAGAATAACAATCACACCCTTGTGATTAACAACCTTGGCTTGAAAATATAAGGTGAAAACCCTAATTTCAACCAAAACCCTAATCTTGCAATATCTTGTTAAAACCTCTTCAAAGCTTAACCAACCCTTCAATTCTTCTTAGAATACCTTAAGTATGATGTATAAACACTAATATGGTGAAATAAAATCAAGCTATGGATTGTGTATGTTATGAGTTTTGAGCCGTGGCTATTGTAAGAGAGAAAGGGAGAGATTTTTCTTGTTTACACTTTGGAAAATGGAAGATGTGTGTTTACTTGCTAGCTTAGGCATTATATACTTGACCAAGGACTCAAGGAAGGCCTCAAGGAAGGTTCCTAGGGCAATTGGTCAAGTGCATGTGAAGGTGTAAGGCTTTGTTCCCTTGATATTCATAATATCTAGATATTATGGAGAGTAGTCATGCAAACAAGATATTACTTGGTCCTATCACTTGAAATCCGGCCACATACACATATATGTGATGTTATATTGATTATTTTGTGTATTGGGTATAATCGTGGGTATTCGTTTAAGCGTAGTTAGGTTTTGGTGCTTCCGGGAATGCCGAAACGCATTTTATCGCGAAACGTAAGCATTTTACGTAACCAATAAAAATAAGATGAACAAAGTTGATAATTATCCTCATAATAATCATTTAACACTTGCTTGATGTAAACGTTTAATCGTTTAATGCCCGTATTAGGCCGAGTATACCGGAAGGGAGTTCCGTTCCTATTGATTATGTTTATATTCAGTATGCCGACGGTGTTGCTAAGCTGCCTGTTAAGCAGGCCTCCAAGTTTCTTTATCGATATAACCTGTACGTCTTCTTTCACAAGTCGTTTTAAATTTGTACCAGTAGGGTATAATGATTATGATTATGTGACTATATAAGAGTTGTTTTAATAATGTGTATACGTCATTTTCCACTTTATAAGTATGAGTAGGACAAGAAAAACTTAAATGGAGAAGAACTGAGTAAGTAAGTATAACCACACATTCGAAATGCGACGACTTGAATTAGTTGCATCTCTATTCATTTAGATGCATCCTAATGTATTTTCTAGCTCAAAATTAGATGCATATACATATATTAGATGCATCTCATCAAATTAGGTGAATGCTATGTATTTTTCGTCCTCTACATGTCAAATGTTGTTCTAGTGCTGCTTTGCATCTTTTTCACTTCAAATCAGTTCGAAGCGATAGACGATGCCTCTAAATGAACGGAGATGCATTTAATTTGAACTGATGCATTTCAAATGTATGGTTACAGTTACTTCTCATTCTTCTCAATTGAGAAACAAACTGGTGTCTAAGTGCTAGTTTCAACCCGCCCTGTTTGGCGACTAGCTTTTTGTAGCGTTTAATGTTTAAAATATAATATACATGCTTGTTTGGCAACAAGTGTTTAGCATTTGGAATTTTGTATAAACGCTCCTATTTGAAACGCTAGTTAAAGAAGCGAAGCATTAGCTTCTAGCTTTTACGTCATTCTACACGTGATTATACCAAACGCGTTTATAAACCAAACAGCCATAGCTAACATCTATTGCCTTCTACTGCTAGTTTTGCCAAACATTAACAGCTTATTATTTGGTTATCCTTAGTTTTGGATTACTGTTATATGGGTCATTTTACTGTAGATTTTTAAATAATCGGAATTTTGCACATCCAAAGCAACAACCAGTCTGCGGGGGTATTTTTTAAGCTTATGTTGTTTCAGCTTATGTTAAAGCTCATTTTCCCGACTTATCTTGAATTTATTAGGCTTATTATGACATATTTAGCTATAATGCCAATTGAGTTCAATCTATGCTGCAAAAATGTGCTTATGAAACATAAGCCGAAACGACCATAAGCCCAAAAATAAGGTTAAACAAACATCGCCTGCATATCGGTTATCTTGCTGAAACTAAAATGATGTTTGGATTGTTGTTTTCAGTCCAAATGAAAGCTCGGCACCTCGAGGTTTGGGGAGATTGAAGGACACAAGCGTTTGGGAGAAGAGAAAGGTTAAAGGAAAGGTTGCAATTCAAAAATATGGTTTGTTGAATCTGTTGGACGGAGTTTATTTAAACAGGCTAAGATTAAGAAGACCCCCATACCCCAAAAATCCTGCAATGGCTGAATTTGCCGCTCAATTTCCTTATAAACCCACCCCTGACCAGCTACAAGCCTTTATTGACGTTGATAAGGATTTGACAGAGAGAGAAACTCCAATGGATCGATTGATATGTGGAGATGTTGGATTTGGGAAGACAGAAGTTGCTCAACGAGCTCTTTTTTGTGTGGTTTCGTCTGGAAAGCAGGCAATGGTATTAGCACCAACCATTGTATTGGCTCGACAGCATTTTGGTGTTATTTCAGAGAGATTTTCCAGATACCCCAACATTAGAGTTGGGCTTATGAGCAGATTTCAGGTGAAAATAACATCTATTTTCTATCTTATGCTGTATCATGTGGGTTGATTTTGGATGCAAGGCATTTTATTAAGGTTTTATGGTTATCTACATCATGACTGACTTTAGAAACATTATTAAGTTACTATGATTCTGCTACAAGTGCACACTTTTATTTCTGCTCGACAAAAAACTTGTAATCATGCTGCCTTATATGGTCTTTTGGTCAATGTTTAGATGTGGCAAGAGGGGTGGTTCAGGAATTTTAAGTCACAGATTAGATCTGTGCTGGGTTGAATCGGGACATTTTTAAGTATGCGTCAAAACAGGCAGGTTAGGTTGACCTGCTAAAACCTCTTTTTTGTCCATTTCTTACAAGCATGAACGTGTTAACTATGATTACTAAAAACAATTTTGAGTCGCAGATTAAATCTGGGCTGGGTTGAAATGGGACATTTGTAAGTATGTGTCAAAACGGGTTGGTTAGGTTGACCTGCAAAAACCTTTTTTTTGTGTCCATTTCTTACAACTTGAACGCTCTCTTTAATTATGATACCCGAAACATATATTATTACAGCAGTATTTATATTATTGAATAATATTGGTTTAGGAGGTTTTATGCCTAAAAATAGATTTTGAAACGACTTCTCAACCATATGACCCTTTCCCCTTTACTAATTTTTCTGATTCAACATATTTGACGTTGAGATTTAAAAACGCATCCCAATTAACCCATTCAAAAAGTAAATGAGTCCATCATCATATTTCGACCTATAGTCTGGTACTCAGCTAGCAATGTCGCTATGGGCCTAACATTTTACAGCATGCAGACCAGAACTGAGAGGGAGGAGTATTTTCATTTGATCCAAAATGGTGAGCTGGATATCATTATTGGAACTCACTCACTTCTTGGCAGCCGTGTCACATATGATAAATTAGGTCTTCTGATAGTTGATGAAGAACAGGTTCTCCTCTTTTTGCCATATATCAAAATTTCAATATATCATTACCATCAGATCTTTTGATATTGAAAATTTATAAATGCAACATGAGGCAATCAAGTTCAATGTATAACACGTGTTTTTGGTTTACAGAGGTTTGGTGTCAAGCAGAAGGAAATGATTGCTTCATTCAAAACTTCAGTTGATGTTCTCACTCTTTCTGCAACGCCTATACCAAGGACCCTTTATTTAGCCTTAACTGGCTTTCGTGATTGCAGGTGACACCATATCTGATTTATACACGTATCTTATGATTTAGGATTGTGAAAATTTGAGCATTCAATTTATCTGTGGAATAAAACACTTTTTTCTTATATAATCTTTCAGTTTGATCGAACAGCGCCTCCTCAAGAGGTTCCTATTAAAAACCCATCTTTGGAGTTAGTGGGAAAAGGTTATTCGCAATCAATTTTGAGCTGGGGGACGTGAGGCCAAGTTTTCTATGTATTGCCACGTATTCAAGGTAAAAGTGGTTACCTATTCAAATTTGCCTATTGTTGAAAGACACTTCACCCGGGCTCTTTGTATATGCTTTTGCTGTTTTCTTGGTGGTCTAGTTAAATAAAATTTATTACCATTCACAGGTCTTGAACAGGTTATGGCATTTCTTGAGAAGACATTTCCAGATGTTGAAATTGCCCTTGCTCATGGACAGGTAAATCGTTTCTGTTATGTGCATAGTAAACTAGTTGCAGAAGGACTTACCATTATGTCGTTGTCCACTGATACTAGATAATAATTACTTTATATTTACCATTATGCAACTTTCGTGCAGCTATATTTCTCAATCCGGCTTGGAGATAAAACATGACAAGATTTGTAGATGGAGAAATAAAGATTCTAGTTTCACAAATAGTAGAGAGTGGGCTCGACATTCAAAATGCTAACACCATCATAATCCAAGACTTTCAGCAATTCGGGCTTGCACAACTGTATCAGGTTTGTTGTTGGATACATTCTTTCTTGCTTTTTTAGTCAATTTTTTTTATTGTTATCATCAGTCATCACAAGTTATTCTTGAACTTGTTTTATAAATTTGTTGGTGTAGTTGCGTTGGAAGCGGGGGGAAGGGTCAAAGAGGAAGTTCTGCTCATCTATTACTACCCACTAAGTTGTTGCTTTCTCCAGTAAGCAAAGGTATGATCTTTAAGATTTAGATTATTAATGTGAACAAGTAGTGCGTCAAATCTAATTACAAACATATTATTTTTTATAACAATTTTTTGTTTCTTTAGAATAAGATATAGCCATTTTTTATGCATCAAGTATTGGGAGACTTTCGACCCTGTTTATTTTTGATTTTTTTTACGCGTTAAAGATATAACATACTTTGGATTTCCCGTTTGCCCCGTACAACCCAAATTTGCATTAGAGTTGGCATTTTGACATGGATGCATGGTAACATTATATTACTTCGAACTAAAATTGTAAATTCTGCATTTCTTTGTAAATCTGAAAAACTACTGTTGAGACTTGATACAAAAATAGTACTATATACAACCTTTTGCAACTCTACAGAAAAGGCTTACAGCTCTTGAAGAGTGTGGTGATCTTGGTCAAGGCTTGCAACTTGCAGAAAGAGACATGACTATTAGGGGGTTTGGTAATATTTTTGGTGTGCAACAAACAGGAGATGTTGGCAATGTAGGCATTGATCTGTTCTTTGAAATGCTTTTCGAGAGCTTATCCATGGTATTCTGTTTCTCCTTTCTTTTTCTATTTCTATGTGTTAATGATATCTTCTTCAGTATAATTCTTTTGCATCTAACTTTTTTGCTCTATTAAAATTAATTGTAAAATCTTGTTTGCTTCTTAATACAGGTTGATGTTCATCGAACTCGTCCCGTTCCTTACAAATCTGTCAAGGTATATCTCATTTCTTATAAATAGTTAATGAGTTAAATGTGTTTACAAAACCTATATTTTACATTAATAATTTAACTTATTGAATTACAACGATTTAAGAGGTTGTACTTGTATGCATAAAATATAGACTTTGAGCATTTTTGACCCGTTTGACCTGTTCCCCTTTTAGTCAAACTTTTTATTACCCCTTTTGAGTTAAAGACAACCCAAATTGACCCATTTACTTGCCATTTCTAACTTTAAACTCTTAGTCAATATGTTGATATATATCTCCATTTTGTTTTATGTCAGCTTGAGTTGGATATAAACCCTCGTCTCTCTTCCGAGTACATAAACTATCTGGACAATCCCATAGAAGTAGTTAAGGATGCCGAGAAAGCTGCAACAAAAGACATGTGGAGTTTGGTGCAATTCACAGTGGATTTAAGAAGGCAATATGGAAAAGAGCCTTACGCTATGGAAGTTTTACTGAAAAAACTATGTGTGAAGAGAATGGCAGCAGATATAGGGATCAGTAAAATCTACATTTCAGGGAAAACTGTTATAATGACAACAAATATGAGTGAACAGGTATTCAAGATGATAAGAGATGCCATGCTGTCAGACATTCACCGCAATATGCTTGAGTTTCTAGGAGATGAGATTAAGGTAACAAGACTTGTTAGTCTTTGTAAATCTGGCAAAATGGGCTGGTGGCAGGCAGGAAAAATCAAAGCTGTTTAAGGTAAAAAGGGTAGCTTTTGGTACAGACAAATGGGGTCGAGTTGGGCCTAAAAACAGTTATTGTCCGATCAAGTCGTATTTTTTTTATACACTAATTAGCGTTTAAGAATAATAATGATTATACAAGCTCAAAATTAGTCTCATCAGGAATAAATGAATTGGAGGTTTAACGTATCTTTGTGCGATTTTCCTGTAGGTTGACAATTTCTTATTGCTATATCAAAAAATTATCATTTTCCCAGTTGACCCATAGAGATGAAACATAACCTGAATTGACCCATTCAGAAGTAAATGGATGAATACTGCACCTTTTCTTGTTTGCGTTTCTACTCTGAGATGGATTGGTGTGATACAGGCGGAATTACTTATAGATCTACCAAAGGATCAGCTTCTTTCTTGGATCTTCCAGTTGTTAAGCGAACTTCATTCTGCGTTACCAGCCCTGATAAGATACTAGAGTGACGAAATGTTCACCAGAAGCAATCAAGATGTATTGTATATGATGCATAAACAAGCCGGTATGGAACCTAGCTTTTTGTGCCCATGGGTTAAACCCAAACCCGAACAATGCACGCTGATGCTGCACATACTAGTAGGGTGTATATGCACAAATGTAAGGTGCGGAGAATTGGCATGTGCCTTTTTGATGTATCATTAGTCAGTTCAGCCATGAACTCATTTTTTGGTCATTCGGATGAGAGGGCAAGCAGCAACCCACATACCCTTTTACGTTTATGGCTGGGGCATAATATATGTAGATGGTAACCGGTAAGTGAGGAGTATACATTGTAACTAATTAGCTCAAGTACCGGCTTATTGTAATTATCATCATAGATTTTATGTATTTTTATCAGTCCTTCAATAGGGAATATTGAAAAGTGATTATTCATTGTTTAATGGAAGTGATCGACTACTCTTCTAATCGTTTGAAACTTAGAATGCATGCAAAGTAAGCGGAACTTGTTGACCAACATTGGAGCTGTTTTTTGCATGCTGTAAATGTTCTGGGGCGAAAGTAGATTAAGATTAATGATTTTCTGAGAAATATTTTTTTGGATCGGTCAATCAGAAGTGTTGTTTCATGTTTTGGCTGGAAGGAATAGTTAGTTTTATCTTTATGAGGCACCTAAAAGTGTATACTTGACTGGGGGTGGGGGGGTGGGGGGGGTATCCAACTAAAATAAGAAATAAACGTCAACCCCTTAATTAAAAATGATTTGTTCCATATTAGAGTAATAGATAGATGACTGTATCTGGTTGGTAAGTAAATTTGTTTAATTAGGGTATATTTGAAAGAAAGAATAAAAAGCAGCTGGAGCCCTAGAGTTTATAATAGATGAATCTTATAAGTGCTGCTGATGAAGAATTAACCATATGAGAAATTTTAAGTTTTTTTTATAAAAGCAACTCGTATGCAGCTTTTCTTTCATCTTTAAGAGCGTCAAGTACGGTTAACGTTTATAATTATTATAGGCGTCGTTATTAAAATAATATCTTCTCCAATAACTTATTATATAACAACCATTAAATAAAACTACGCTCGCTCATCCAAAAATAAAAATAATCTCAAATACGATCGTCATCAATAACTACTGACACCTATATAACACATGTTAATCAATGTGGTATAACAAAGCATGGACTACGCCGGTACGAATTTATGTTATAAGATCACTGCATCACGTATTTTAAAATTTTATATAATTATACAGTATGTCTTTTTCGCCCTCTCGTATACTTTGCGTACATGCCCTAAAAATATATTCTTAAGTATTTGATCGGTTCGTTAAAGAAAGAAAAATATATGATCGGTCATAGCGTAACTTTAGGAAATGTTGCGTCAACTTGCTGTTCTTCTCGAAACACAAAAACTAAAAGTCAAACAAGAAAGTGTTATGACAAACTCATGGGGCATTTTAGTAAAAATGCAACACATTTAGTTTGGTTTGGTATGGTTATTGTCGCCGACGGCTTGCTGGCTTGGGTGCGTTGTAAAATCACATGTGCCTCGTTTACCCCTTAAAATTAAAACAAAACAAACAACGACCTGCTGCCTGTCAGCCCCCAAACCCTTTTGGGAGTCAAAATAATACACCCACCCTTGTTTTTAATTCTCATTTCAAATTCTTGTTTGAATTCGTACTAGTTCCACGAATAATCTCAATTTTCTCTACATCACCATTTTATAAAAATCGAATCATTACATTCTATATCAAACAAATTTCACAATATCTGCTCTTGAAGATTTAATTAAACAGCTAATCATCTTGTTTCTAAAGGTACAATTTCTTGGACTTTGATCTCCGATCTAGAATTTATGTTCCTTTATTTTAACCACCTGATCTAGGTCACCGACACATTCAATTTTCTAAAATTTTGGCCAACTTTATCATCATCATCATCAAAAAAACTAGATCTTCTTCTTCTAATAATAATAATATCAACAATTTCTGTTTCAACTTTAATTGCCTACTAGTATCACAACTGATTTATTATGCTACTACTGTAATTGTTTGCTATGATTAACTTTAGCTTGTACTTTCATTGAATGCATGTGTTTTTATTTGCTTTGAATAATAAATGCTTGCAGGCTATTATTTTCCGCTCTTTTTGGATCACTCGCGGCGGATGGGTGTTAGAGAATTAGTGAAGTTGTGTATATTCATTACGGTTCAATAGTAGTCGTCTCAATTGTATATTTCCACCTCTGTCGCATAGAGCATATTTCTATCTATGGGGGAGTGGGTGATTGGAGCTTTTATTAATCTTTTCGGCAGCATTGCTATTAACTTTGGAACTAATCTTCTTAAATTGGGTCACGACGAGGTACCTCACGCTTATTTTTGTCATAAGTTCATTATTGCGTTATCATGTTTCTACGTAATTATTGTCATACTTTTTAGAGCCGTTGACCTCTATTGTAAGCGTCTTGTAGCTTACGCATTATAATGTTTTCAATTATTTGTGTCAAGACACTTGCATTAAATTTGAACGAGTTAGCTTCTTAACCTTCATGCATTAGCTGTGTCGGGTCTTAAAAGTGCATATATAGTCGGATTCATGTTTAATCTGAGTTTTAAACAAAAAATTGTAGAGAGAAAGACATGCCGTGCTTGAGTGAAAGGAGTAAATGGAAAGAGATACTTAGGCTGTTATAGCTTACAGTCTTGGAGAATTGGTAATGTGACAGTTTTTTGAGTTTTTTCTTTAATGTTACTTTTCTGGTAGTTATGGGTCACGTTGATCCATTTTAATCGTTTTGCTGGTATACTGTTATTTGTTTTGGAAAAGCTCTTAATTATATCATTCGGACTATGTGCTCAGGTCAGTGTCAGATGTTATTTGATCTCTAAGGAAACGTTATTCAGATCGAAGTTCCTTTTTTAGAAACTTTGCTTTTCCAAAAACATCGTGAAAATAAACATTCATAATCAATCTGTAAAAAAAGAGATTTGTAGTGAAGTGAACTTAGATATATAACAAATTCCCATTTTTAACTAACATTTAAAATCATTTTACCTGTCACGCTATCATAATTCATTCCTATTTTCTATGTGTTATTTTGATCTCTAGGAAACGGCTTATTCAAGATCCTAAGTTCCTTTTTTATAAACTTTGCTTTTCCAAAACATCGTGAAAATAAACATTCATAATCCAAGTCTGTAAAAAAAGAATTTGTAGTGAAGTGAACTTAGATATATAACAAATTCCCATTTTTAACTAACATTTAAAATCATTTTACCTGTCACGCTATCATTAATTCATTCTATTTTCATATGTGTTATTGTGATCTTAGATAAACGGCGTATTCAGACCGAAGTCCTTTTTTTATTATACTTTGCTTTTCCAAAACATCGTGAAAATAAACATTCATAATCCAAGTCTGTAAAAAAAGAATTTGTAGTGAAGTGAACTTAGATATATAACAAATTCCATTTTTTAACTAACATTTAAAATCATTTTACCTGTCACGCTATTGATTTCATCCTTATTTTCGATGTGTTTCTGTTTTGAGCAGTCACTTCCTTGCTGCATTGGGCTCTGTCCAATTTGTGTCAAACATCGCATTTGCCTATGTTGTCCTGAACAAAACAGTGACTGTAAAGTAAGCTTTAAAGTTCTACATCATATTTTTCTCCTAGTCATAACTTGAATTGAGTTTTTAACAACAATTTTACCCTTTTCATATGCAGAGTAGTTGTTGCTACGACTTTTATAGTCCTTGGAAATACCTTCCTTGTTGCTTTTGGCAATCACCAGTCACCTGGTATACAACATCGGTTTCATGTCCTCTATTGAATTATAACATTTCTAGTTGTCATTCACTCACATGTGTACAATTATGTCAATATTACAGTGTACACACAAGACCAGTTAGCAGAGAAGTATAGTAACATTACCTTCCTCTTTTACTGTCTACTTTTGGTCGTGGTGGTTATCATGCATCACTACGTATACAGGTTAGACACATTATGCCTATATAAGATTAAATTATTTCCGAAGGTCAGTTTCTTGTAGAAGCTAATTTTTTTTCTAAATTTTTTTTAATGAACAGGAGAGGAGAATGGCTACTCTCTATGCCAGGAAAGGATTTTTCGCCTATGGGCAAATTACTTAAATTCCATTTCATATGCGGTAGTTTCAGGAGCCATAGGATCATGTTCAGTTCTTTTTGCAAAGTCCCTGTGAGTTGTTGATTAATGCTACGGTAATCTTGGTTTCTAATTTGGATCATTTGATATTAAGACATCATTTTTCTTCCTCTTTTCAGTTCAAATCTTTTGAGATTGTCCATGTCAAGCTCATATAGGCTGGATAGCTGGTTCACGTATTCAATTCTTTTGTTGTTTCTATGTACTGCTGGATTTTGGGTAATGATTAGTAGCATACTGAAGGATATTTTTTCCTATCTTTTATGAATGCAAAAAAAAAAAAAAAATCAAGTATTGACTTGTTCTACTTGCTATATCTGCAGATGGCAAGGTTGAATGAAGGACTAGCGCAGTTTGAT
This sequence comes from Tanacetum coccineum, assembly GCA_026074375.1. Lineage (NCBI taxonomy): Eukaryota > Viridiplantae > Streptophyta > Magnoliopsida > Asterales > Asteraceae > Tanacetum > Tanacetum coccineum. The sequence goes on from BQNB010000999.1 coordinate 80,716, forward strand.
GCGATACTTATAGTCCCCATGTTTCAGATAGCTTGGACCTTTTTCTCAATTATTACTGGATTTGTGTATTTTCAGGAATATCAGGTTCTCTATCTCTGAAAGTATCCATCTTTATCTTTGATATTATCTCCCTATGCTTGTTAAAAGTGTATGACATTACGTGTTTTTTTATATCAGGTAATGGATATCTTGAGGACAGTTATGTTTATTTTGGGAATGATTTCAGTATTCATAGGGATTTCGTTGCTGGCACCCGATGAGCCAAAAGGTATGTATGTGTTCCGCTTATGATTACATGCCAAGTCTGTAGTGAATTATGGCGGTTGGTGACAAGGTCAAAATGGGTACATGTTAGCCAGGCGCCCTGGTCTGTTAAATCTTCTGTTGAAATCAATAATCAATAACACATATATTGTGAAATTTAAATATTTATAAACTTATTACCTAAAACAATATTATTGTCGCATCAAAAGTATTAGCTTTAAAACACAGGGTGATAAGCGGTAAGAATACCAGCCTTCTCCAAAGAGGAAGTCAGGTTCGAATCCAACGGGGCGAAAATTAATCCCTTGTAGCCAATCGGTTCACCTGCACCGATCCGGGCTATCCAAAATGTCGAGTCGGAACTCAGGTAACCCAAAATAAAAGTATTAGCCTTTACAATGGTGAGGTAACTGGTCAACAGCATTAAGTTCGTACAACCTCTGCTCAATCGTTTAATTCCAGAACATTAGAATATCTTAGATAGTATAGCTTTTGTAATCATATTTGATACTTTATAGCTATTCACAAAATTCAAGAAAAAGGACAAAAGGTGTTTGGCGTCTGGTAAACAGAATCAGTCGGATGTTTTTGGACTAGCAAGTTTTTTTACGGAGTATACTCTTTTCATTTGTTTAGTCATACGGCCACGTTTGTCTGCTGTCCCCAAATTGACCCTTTTTTAGTCTCATTGGGGGCCAAAGTGGCCCCTTTTATGTTCAGCATTTGGAAGTTGTCTGATTCATTCTTCTTATCCAGGTGAAGCTAAAGATAGTTCCTTATCATCTGCGACTTTACCAAGAGTCAACACCGAAGTAGAAAGGTTAGTTTGACTTGCAGCAAAAGAATGAAGTCCTCTAGTGTTGACTTAAGAAGAATCAACAGTTGACTAATCTAGGAGTATCTTGAACTAGTTTATTTCCCAAAAGAAACATGTAGCTTTTCATTTTAACGGATGCATGTTTATATATGGGGAAATAACACGAGTGTTATTTTAAAGGTTGATCAAGCCAATTGAAGATTCACCAATCAAGGATTTGAAGTCATTTATGCGAGCATTGGCAGCAAAAGCCTCAGCTGCTGTTACCAGGGCAAAGGTTGTGCGAATTCTCATTCCTGATTGGAATGGAATCAAAAGATGTAATCTGTGAACTTATTTTCTCATATGTTGTAATGTTTTTGGGTACAGAGTACTTGCACATTGTTGCTTGGTATGGGAGATGATGCCATGCATGGTTCATCAGTTTTTGCGATGCCAATGGTTTCATCAAAAATGACGGGATTCAGGGGTGTTGGGGGTGACCGGTCAAAGTTGATGTCATTAAGAAGTCCAACTGGTTGGAGTAGGATTCCGGTGGTTGAGGAAAGTGTAAATATGCTGGAGACTACTTCAAGCGGAGAGGATTAGCCATCTCATTTATGGGTTTTATTGTAAGGAGGTGCTCATGTTTGTTGTAATTGGAAAGAGGAAAGCATCACTGCCACTAGAGTAGGTGTTGGTTTAGGAAATGATTTGAGTGGAACTGGATTGGACTGGAATTGGGTGTATATGTTCTTTGATTTTTTTAAATTCTTTTTGTTTGCCAAAGGTAGGCTGTGTTTTATATGGATTTGGCTAACGTGTGACCGAAGTGCATATGTTAGGCATTGTTCAATTCCCTTTACACAAACAAATTACTCTCCTTCGCTCTATGTTTCAGCCAGTTTTTTCAAAGCTGCTGCTATCTATTTTCCGACAATCTTTTTTGCACTTCCACTTGTTAATACACTGCTTTAAAATGTCAACTTGGGTATCATGGTAAGGTTCTACCTTACATTTTTCTGCAAGCTTTCTTAGTCTTTTGTTATGTATTAACTTAAACTTTGTGCATATGTTAGTTTCTATATACTTTTCAGCGTTTTCCTGATATCTAATGGTTTAACACTACTTATACGGTTGCTGCCCCTGCTAGAAAGAAAATATGCGTTTGTGTATCTGTCACGTTCTATTATCATGCTCGTGTTTTCTAGCTACCTTGTCAGTCACACCCAAAATAGACAGTTTAAACTCAACCGAGATATATTATTTTTCTTATGAATGTGGAAATTACGGGTGTTATGGAACTAGTTTGTCATGGGTAGTGAGGCTCAAGGATTTTGAGTTAGAGGACATTCAGACGTAACCTACAAATGCATTAGCGGTTTTAACGAGGTTTATACTTTTGAGCTGAATGAGAAACAAACAATATCTTCAACTAAAACAGATTTAGTGGTTGTTTTTTTTTTTTTTTTTTTTATAATATATTATTATTTTTTTTTTTAAAGTTTCTTACAAAAAAAAAAAAAAAGAAGAACAAACTAATGTATATTTTTGAAATAGCTGTAAAGCTTATTTATAAGATTGAAACTTAGTTTTATAAGGTAAAATTACTTTTTCTTTTTCATCATCTCATCCAAACACTTTTGCGAATGCAGTAATTACGTGACTAGAAGAAAAGATAAAGTTGCTTAATCAATGGTTAGGAAAGTATATCGTGAGTAGAAGGAACAAACAAGTGATCTAATTGGACTTGTTTCTCCCGAGATTCGAAGTGGGCTCGTTAACTTCAGCCCATATAAATGTAACACTGTTATTGTTAATTTGTTACGTTAGCAAGTTGGGTCATTTTCAGTGTCCGTCCCGTGCGGTATCACCACTAAAAATAATTATCTTCAAAGTCAATAACGGTGTAGGTCAACAACCCAACGCTTTTATTTTTATCTCTCTCAATTTTACTTACCTCTTTTGTCTTGTTTTACATACAAAACTTTTAAGTTTTAATCCCCTCTATCTATCTATCCCAAATTATTCGCCCCTACGTTTGCCTAATTATCTCACGGTATATTTCACATTTCTTAATCATACTAGCTTTATTTCATTTCATTCTATAATTATATCAAATTTGACTTGTGTAAGTTTTTGACATATATTTGATCCTATCTTCTAGAATCATTACATATATTATCTTAATTTCGGTTCTATATTTCAATCATTATATTAATTGTTAGCAGTTTAATACTTTTATGTTATATTTCTAATGATGAAGCTAGGTTTTAAGGTTTGCGAAATTTAGGACTTGAAAAAGGTTGTTGTATATGATGAGAAATGGAAATGGTCCGTAATGAAGTGCATTCTTCATCGGATCATTTACCGAGTGTCGGTGAAAGTTCTAGTTCGACTTCGTTGAGTAGTCAGCAAGATGTTGAGGATGATGGGATGATTGCGGCTGTGTTGTCGGAAGAGTATGCTAAGTTAGATGGTTCTGTTGGAAGGCGGCTTACCAACCTCGAACCTGTTGCGGTAAGATAGCACTAAGTTTCGCAGTTTACGACTGTTTGTTTTGGTTATGATCTAATATACCTTTGGTTGAAAATTTCAGCATGTACCACGGATTAATTCCTTTATTCCTAATATAAGCGATGCTAGTATGGATCATCAACGATTAAGTCAGAGGTATGTGTTTAAGCTGCTCGATGTTGTTTACTTGTTTTTATATAAAGCATATTTATTCCTCAACCGTCTAATGTGAGGATTTGCGTTTTCTATAGGTTACTGTCTATGGTTTAATTGGAAGTGAGGCCGTCTTGGTGACGGAAATTGCCAGGTCTGTGATCTGTCGGTGTCTTGTTTCTTCATGTTTCGGGATACGATATTTCAATTTTTGTTAATAGCTTTCTTCTATGGGTTTCAGTTCCGTGCAATTTCTGACCAGCTCTACAGGTCACCCGAGTATCATAAACATGTCCGAAAGGAGGTTGTCAAGCAGGTTTGCTCTTGGATCTCAATTAGCTTTTTGTGTGCAATGTAATTGTACTTAGGGGGTGTTTGGCTAAGCTTATATGATGGCCTTATGAGCTAATTAGCTTATATGTGTTAAATAAGCGATAAACTAATTGTTTTGCTAAGTATTATCATGGACTGGCGTATGAGTTATCTAAGGGGGTTATGGTAAAGCCCAAACTTTGTGCTTATTAAGGAGGGGTGGGCATTATATATGAATAATCTTATGAAAAGAACTTTTATACCTCATTTAATAATTACACCAATTTTATTTTTATGTACTTTTTTGTCATTTTAACTTATTTATTGTATATGCTAAACCAAACACTTAGCAAGGGCTTATGAGCTCATGATATGTAAGCCATAAGCGGCTTTTATAATATAAGCATAAGCCCAATTCATAAGCTTACACAAACACGTCCCCTTCAATTATGTGCAATTTAGGGAAGCCACCCTATCCTAGGGCTAGATTAGGATGCCTTCCGCCTTACCAGAAAATTGTTAATTGACCATTTATCGTTTATGCTTAAGTTGTGTGTCGTCATTTTCCTGATGAAGAGGTATCGCTCTTGTATGAAGGCTATGTTCAATGAAGTCAGAAGTACTACAAAAAATATCCAAGTAGGCTTCTTCATACAGGGTCGTGACTACTCTTTATCTTTAAAAGAAAATATAATCTAAGTGCATATGACTTGTTTTATTTGCAAACAAAATTTACTGCCATTGCTTGCATTAGGATTGTTTTCATTATTTTGTTATATATGTTTTTGTAACTGAATCCTTGCACTTGCAGAACAGGTGAATGGGGGGATCATGTTACCCTACAAGCGGCTGCTGATAAGGTCTGTTTTCCTCTTATCTCAGGACATTGCAGTCAGCTATTTAGTTAAAAATATATGTAAACAGAATAGTACTTGTATAGTTGTAATAGTTCAAAGGATCACTTAAGATTGGAAATCTACGCAACTTGTAATACTGCAACTTCTAAATAAAACTAGCACAAGGGTAATTAGTGTCTTAAATGTTTACACAAGGGGGGGGTTTTAACTATGTGGATTGTGTGTGTCTATAAGATCATTTTCACTCAAATTTATTTCTGACCGGTGATGTGTTGCCCGACTTTAATGCCAATTGTTATTGTGTCATCAACTGTTTCAGTGGTCCTTGTATATGTAAACTAATTTTTGCTTGTCAAATGTGACTGCATATGTCCTGTGTCTTTGAAATCTCAAGTAATCTATGTTTATGTGATTCTTGAAGTGTGAAATTATTAGATTATTGTACGGCTTTAAGATATTTTTGCTTCAAGCTATTTATGTTAGCTGCTACTTGTCTAATTAGTGCGTTTGCTGCCAAGATAGCCTTTTAACTCTCATTCAGAGATACATGTTTTATAGAAATTACCCCACAACATCAGGCACCTCAGCGAGGTATTACATTAGTTTTTTATGTCATCGCTTCAGTTTTGTAAACATACAAAGTCCAGGAAATCAATAATGAAACTTAGACAATACAAAATTGATTTAGGAGTCCACGTAATAATTGTATCTGATGTTGATATGTGGTATTCTTTTTACACAGAACTTTGGCTAAGCTTTTGGTCGGAAGTGCACTACAACTCGCTATACGACATCCGAGGTGGGCATTGATTGCTTTCTGAGTCGAGAAGAATCCTAAAATTGAGGGTGTTAGGCTGATTATATAGTTGCTTGTTGTGCAGATGCTGTGGTGCAGCAGAAGCCAAGGAAGAAGCACTGGTTGTTCTAAGGAAAGAGGTTACTATATCTGGAACTATATGCATGCAGGAGATTGTGAAGATTCAGACATTTCTTTTTCTTATTGTTTGTGAATGTAGTAGCATAAAATTTCTCATTTTATGTTCATTTGTATACACATATACCTTATAAAACCATGTTTTAACTGTCAGACAACAGCGTCATGTACGTTTATGTGCAAGTTTCCCGTTCATATATTATAAGAACTGCAATTCACTGTTTTAGAGTGTTTACTGCAATTCATTGTTTTAAAGTGTTTAGTCTTGAATGTCCAAATTTGCCGTCTATTTCAAGTAATTAAGAGCAAAATTATGCTCTTCAGCCAAAACCCCAAACAAGTTTTCTTTTGATCTGAAATGCACCAACCCAACAAGCTTGTTAGTGTACAGACTAATCCTGGGCACTGTAAACTAGGGGTGGCAATTTCTGACCCGACACGAAACCCGACCTGAAACCGACACGAAAATTAGCAGGTTTGGGTTGAATCTAATAGATTTCGGGTCAGGTTTGGGTTGACCTATCTGACCCGTTTATTAAACAGGTTAGGTTCGGGTTGAGAATAAATTAAACGGGTCGACCCGTCAACCCGTTTAAGATTTTTTCTAAAAATAAAAAATTGTTTATGATTTTTATTATATGTATTAAATGGGTTAAACGGGTCGACCCGCAAACCCGTTTAACTTGTTTAACCCATGTAATGTGCCAGCTTTTGTATATAAAACGGGTTAGATGGGTCAACTCGAAACCCGTTTAACATATTCAACCCGTGTAACCTATTTAACCAGTCAACCCAACTATATATATGGGTTAAATGGGTCAGGTTCGGGTTATGTGTAAACAGGTTAGGGTTGACATAGCTGACCTGATTATTTAAATGGGTCAGGTTGGGTGGGGTTTTCTGACCCGCAACCTGCCAACCCGATCCCGCCAACCCGAAACCCGACCTGAATTGCCACCACTACTGTAAAAATACTTATAGGATAAGGTCTTGTCAAGGTTTTGAGGCTTGAATATTGGCCCGTCTCGGCTTTCAATTGCCCAGCCTCCTATTCAAAATGACACGATCTGGGGCCTTTACAAGCCATCAAAAAGAATGTTTGAACACAACAATTCTGCAACTTTTCTTAATATAATGGACTACGAACGCTAAGGGATGTTTGGCATTAACATGTTAAAAAGAGATCTCATTGTTGTCTCGTTGAGCCGCCTACTACTTCAATATCTGAGTATTCTGAAACTCATTCAGCTTATCGGGAACATAGGTACAAAAGATAATCTGTTAAGATGCAGCTGTAAGAACTAATTAGGGGTACCTGTGATGAAATGGCTTTCGCTTAGGGGTCATTATACACGTAAATCTTAGAATAATTGACACTCAGGACATCAAACACACATCAATTCACTATACATTTATCGTAGTTCAGAACAAAATGCCAAACACCCCCTGAAATCCATATGGCTTGGCAAAGTGTATGCACTATCAGTCCACCAAGGACAGCTTTTCAACTAAAGCTGGCATAAGGTTCACTATCTATGGATTCATTATACATTCTCACATAAACTGATCTCGCACTCCAAAACAGCAAAATCGCAAGAAAACACGATCAACAATCAACATAATATAAAACCAAAATATGACACACATCACAAGACAGAAAACATTCAATTGTATAGATAGTAACAGGCAAATGCAAATGTGTCAGTGTATTCCCAAAAACCTATATAAAAATAAAGTCAACCTAAATTCAACCAACAAACACAATCACATTAAACCAAACTATCAATTCTACAATACAATCGAACCAGCATTCATACCCTTAAAATCTGACCAGCTTAGACGCAAAAGCAATCGAACCCAATTCAGGCTGCGACGTATCGTCCATTGCACTGATCAATCTCTAGCACCAGCGGTATAACGAAATTTTGGATCCAACACACCTTCAACCGGCTGACCCATAGACGACAAATCCCAAATAAGCGCCTGACTATCATCACCAGCAGTACAAATATGACACGAGCTATGCGGAGCCCAAGCAATGGCATTGACACTCGCCTGATGCCTCTGCAATTCCACAACAGGCAAAGTCGGAAAACGAATATCCAACACCACAACTTTAGCACTATCCATAATAATGGTGGCCATATACCTAGGATCCTGTTTATTCCATCCTAACCTAACTAAAGGCGTATCAGGCTCACTACTCTCGTAAATAATAGTACTATGCTCCTTATCCCTCAAATCAAAAACCCTAACACTCCCATCAGCCGAAACCGAAGCGAAAACACCCACACCACCCCAAGCAATATCATAAACCTCCTTATCATGAGCGATAAGCTGCGTATCAACCGTTTCGCGCTCGATATCCCATATCGTACAAGTGGTATCAATACTTGAAGTCCCAATCCTTCTAGGATCACCCTCATTCCAATCAAAACTAGTAACGGGACCACAAAACTCACTATTCCTATTATTATTCAACAAGCTCTTCATCTCAACAACCCCATTATCCACGTCATCCTCGTTGCCATCTCCATATCTTAAACAAGTCAGATGACGTGGCAAGAAGATCAGGTTTTTGGCATTCTTTATCGGGGATAAAAATAAGCTTGGTGGGTGGGTAAGGATGCTCGAAAGAAAGATTAGGGTCGGGTCGGATCTCACCGTTGGTGTCATCAAGCTGGACAATTTCGACCCGGTTGGGGTATTGTTCTAGAAGTGAAGCAATGGCTAAGCGGTATTTTTTGTCTTTACGAACGGACCAGTTCATGGCGTAGATGTGCCAAGGGGCTTCGTATGTGTAGATTTCGGATCTGCGTTGTTGGTTTTGTTGTTGTTGGTCGTCTGATGCGTCGTGGTTTTGTTCCGGGTTTGGGGTCATGGTGGTGGTGGCTACCATTGTTTTTTCAAGGATAATGTTTTTTTAACCTAAATTGTGAAATGGTGGATTTGGGATTTTGGGGTGGTAGTGTGGTTTTAGATGGTGTACTATTACAAAGGATACCACATTTTTCTCGTTTAGGATGTTTGTTAGCAAGACTCGTGAGTTTTTTTTTTTTTTTTTAATCATATATTTCCTCAACTTAAACACTATAATTCTATATTTTCTCAAAACATGTTTTAAATGCATTGTATTTGTGCACTAAAAACTAGGGGTGAGCATCGGATCGAAACCGACCCGAAACCGAATAAGAGAATTTGGCAAACCGAGAACCGAACCGAGTTAACTCTATATAAACTGAAACCGAATCGAATAAGGTCGGTTCGGCTCGGTTCAGTTCGGTTTATGTGGTTCGAACCGACTAAATGTCGGGTTTGAGCCGAACCGAACCGACTAAACCGAAATACGTAACCAAAACCGAAAACCGAACCGAATAAGCTCGGTTCAGCTCGGTTTGTCGGGTCGGGTTGGTTTTCGGTTCATCTTGCACAGCCCTACTAAAAACTTATGTTTTTGGTAAATATGAAATTTTGATATCAAGATTGGGTGTTAATTTGCATAAATGGTCCACGCCCATGGTATGTTCGGTGTTTACGAAAATTGGTCCTCGGTCTTATTTTACGTCATCTTCTCTTGGTTTTGTATGTATCGGTTTGGTCCCTATTTGCTAACGGCCGCTAGTTTTAACTTACGAATGGTGTACGTGCATCACGTGCTAGGTATTTGGGTCTTTTCTGGTTTGGCTTATTTGTTTATATTCCCTTTTTACCTTATTTTTTCCATTAACTTAAGTTACACATTCATCATAAAAACAACTAATTAAACATGAACACAGATGGTTCGATGCAATAAACTTGGGCACCATCCGCCAGTCGAACATCTGGACAGCAATCTATCAAGAAGACCGATTATATTGTTGTGCAAAAGAAGAGTGGGTGTTATGTTTGATTTTGTTAAAAAAAAAAACCTAATGTAATTTGACCATACTTTTTATAATTTTGTTTTATTAGGGAACATATTGTGAAATAATTGATTGGTATGATCCACCTATGTGTGCACGGGTTATGCAAATAATTCCAGGTTTGTTGCGTTCAATGAATGAGCTACAAGGGGTAGCATAAGAAAAAGTGTCAAAGCCAAAAGGATGATAGAAGATGTTGCTTAATCAGTTGGGTTGTTTGTATTGTTGTTTTGTGATTTCAGTAGTTCAATCATATGAACCTGATTTTGGAAGGTAAGTTTTTAGGTGGTTATGTTATGCTTTAAGTGTAAGCAATTGTATCAAGTTGTATTTTGGCTTTATAATGAATGAAAAAATGCAGGTACAACTTGATGTATATGACAATGTGAAAATTCATTGGATGTAATAAATTTTCATCACAACTAACACCCAACTAACATTTAAGCTGCATTTAACTAGCACTGACCAAACTATCAAAAGAGTAGCATTTCACCTGACCATAAGCTAGGAGGAGTGGTTGCCAATGCATTTACTAGGAACATTAGGTGGATAAAGTATCAAATACACTAGTTTTATCATAACTAATACAAAACAAGATACCAATAAAAGGTACCAAATTACAAGTCTAACAGCAACTGAAATAAAACACAAACATAGCTAATAAGACACAAAACATGTGTATTTTATCATATACACGTACAAATACAAGGTACCTTATAATATGGTACCAAAATTACAAGTATAACATACAATTGAAATAAAGACTAAAATCCACCAATAAGACAATAAACATGTAGTTTATCTTAACAATGTACCAATAACAGGGTATCAATTAAAAGGTACTAGTTTACAAGTTCTAACATACAACAGGACTTAAGTTTTATGTGTTTGACACATAGGCCCAGGAACAGTCTAGGAAACCACAGGAACAAAGTACCAAAAGTAGCAAATACCAAGTCTAAAAACATAGGAAATTAACAAAACATGTTGTTTGACATACATAACTGAAATGAGACACAAAAATCAACCATCCTTCTTGCAGTTGTTGCCTTTGTCACCTTTGTTGGTGATGCATGAAGTTGTGCATGATGAAATGGTCTATTCATTGTTGTGGATGGTGCGGTGTGAGCAGTCTATGTTGATGTTGTTGGTGTAGTTTGTGAAGCTTGGGTGGCTGTTGGAGCTTGTGATGACTGTTGTGTTTGAGTTACTTTTGGATCACTTGCATAAGGATCATTTGTGCATCTCCTTTGGTTATGCCCAATTCCCTTACACTTGATGCAACTAATACTCTTACCTGCTCTGCTAAACTTATTTTCCTCTAACCATTCCTTCAACCAATTAAGCAGCACTCTTCTTTCTTTCTTTTTTGGTATCCCTACAATTTGTGGGTGAACTTTTAGTGGGACAATTGTGTTTGGGATAGTAGATTTTTCCTAAAAATTTAGACCATTGACTGGATTAATTTTTAACATGTACATTTCTTTCCATGTTGATAAGCAATGAGATTGATGACAGTGAGATTCTGGTATGCCGGTTTATTCCTCATTACTTGCCATGTTCCAAATGGCAACAACTGCACGCTTACAGGGTATCCTAGTCAACTCTTATTTTCTACAACTACACTCTCTAGTCCTTATATTCACTAAATTGATCCCTGTATGTGTATTAAGTTGGTATACACCATCCATTCTCAATCTATAACATCATACATTTACCTAGTCCAAAGCTTAAAACACTTATACATAACAGATTGTTAAAAGAATGTAATAGTTTCGCAATGTACATTTATCTGCCCTGCATCTTTCACAATTGTTTTAAAAAGTTTAGCAGGATTTGGTGTAAGAGGACCATCAGACTTGCTTATAACCTTTTGCACATTAACAATTCTTTTCATTAGGTATTCTTTAGTGAATTCCAAACATGTAATGACATGCTTGTCCTTCACATCTACAAGTTGTTTGTTAAGCACATCACACGTGTTGTTTAACAATACATCACAGCCCTTCCTATAAGATAAATTCATTCAAGACAAGTTAAATTGAAGCAATACAATTGAAATGTACAAGTAATTATACAAGAAAAATGAGACATAGACCAATGTTAGGGAAGAATCTTTTTCAACCATTTATAAGCTTCTTTCTTAAAATATTTGAGTTTGTCCATGTGTTTATCAAACCTATGCACATTAGTGGTTGTTGCATATCTCTATAGCATCTCCTGTACATTTGACCTTCCCAAGACAACTTCATATTGTCATAAATGTGCTTAAGGCAAAACCTATGCTCAACACTAGAAAATGTCTCTGCAATTGCTGGTATGACACCCTAAGACAGTTGAAATTCCAAACAAGTTCATTATAATACAATTGAGACATAAACCAAGTTTAATTCAAACAATACAGTTGAAATATAAGACAAGTTTAATAGAAACCATACATTTCGCCTATCTGATATAAAGGTAAAATTTGAGTTTCTGAAAAGATCTAAGTTATCACCAATACAGTCAAGAAACCACTTCCATGAATCCTTGTTTTCAGACTCCACTATAGCATATGCAAGGGGTATATTCCATTGTTTGGATCTACCCCTACTGCTGTCAAAATCCACCCAAGGTAAGTACCAGACAAGAAACATCCATCCAATCCCAGAAAATCTCTTTTTCTTGCCTTAAATCCATCTTTTAAAGGACTTAAACATACATAAACCCTCTTGAACTTTCTTTCTAGACTGTTAATGTCCTCTAGCCTTTCTACCTTAATCTTAATAGTAATGTTTGGATTACTAGATTTTAATTCCAAACAATAGTCTCTCAACTGTGCATACTGCCTTGTATGATTACCTTCCACTTTCTGCTTTGAAATCCCTACTTCATATTGTTTCTACAACTGATCTTTAAGGGCATTTAGAGGAATCTTTGGGTTAGGCTTAATACTCTCCTTAACAGATTTAGACAAAAAAAGAAGCAATGCATTTTTTGACTATTCTTGATTGTAAACATTTGTGGGTATCATCAAATGTTTTGGCTGCCCATGTTTTCTCATTAAGTAATTTAAAGCATTGCAAATACCAAAGGCAAGATTTTGCCTTATCTTTAATACTCCCACCAGGTTTTGTTTTTATTGACTTTCTTTTGACCCACTCATTGCCTTTTTTTTGGACTGTGACTTGTGTTTGACCCATTGAACCATAACTTTTGAACACTAACATCATTTCCATCCTCACAACTGAACCGGGAGACCTTCCGTCTACAAATACACCTCATTCTCTTCTTGTCATTCTTTTTCAAATGCAATTATCTTCTCTATTCTACTGAAACTCTAGTAATCATCTCTTTAATCATTTTGCTATTGGGAAATTTATGTCCAATAACAAAGTTTTCCTTCCATGTAGTACCACTACTCTGTGCATTAGCCTTGTTCAATTTATTAAAATCTTTAAGCTTTTTTTTTCCTTTCTCCTTCATACTCAGAATCATCTCCAGCATATCAAAATCCTTATGATAAATTCTTATTTTTAACCCTTCTTTCTACCACTTCTCAATCTCTTTAGACCAACCCTTTCATACGTTAGCATCATTGTTCCTTCTATAATAATTCAGCGTTTTTCACTTCTAGAACCATTCCATTTTTACTACCAGAACCAGCATTACTACAGAACCATGATTTCCCCTCTCCCCCCTCCCCCCCCCCCCCCCCCCCCCCCCCCCACCCCCTCCCCCCCATATCAGACTTGCTTGTATGCTTTCATTCGTTTAGTCTAGATTGATTGACTTTAACTCATTGGTCATATCAAACTGATTCATACTAGACTCTACTACATTATCATTTTCAACTGCATCCTTTTTTTCTACCTACAACCTTAATGATTTGCAACTACTCATCTCCACTAACATCCTCAATTACATATCATATTGTTCCCACTTAACATTTGATTTTCTATGAACACATCATTATCTAATACATTAAGAAGCAAAGACTCATCTACATTCAGTGGCTCCTTAGTAACAGAATGATCAACATATAAATCAGTTACCTTGTACTTATCAACATACTTCAACATTCACAATACATCATGATCATTACATAACTTTTTAAGCCCGTTATCTAAATAAGTGTTAGGTTCCTTATAATAATACTCAATTGAGGGCTTTTCATAACCTAACTCTTTAATCATTGTGTTAACCTCAACTACTGAAAACGCATGAGAATCTATTATGTGTACCTAACTTACCCTTCCACCTTTATATCGTATCTTAGGAGGAGTAGTAAACGCACTACCATGGTTGATCTTCAGACAAAAAAAACAGTTGGAAAATCACCTAATTACATTAAAAAATAAGAGTTAGCTACAAAAGATTATTGATTAAAAAAGTTCATCATAGAAAGAACAATGCAATATACTAACGGTAATCATGATAGGGATCTACAGTTGAACCCTTCTTATGAATCCTCCATTCACACAACATATTTGATTAAGGACGTACTTAAGATAGAACAATAATCTAGGGTTTGTTTTAGATTGGGTGTTTAGAGAGAAGTTAGGTGGTTGTGATCATTAAAGTTTAGGGAATGAAAATGTTATGAATCGTTTTATTAAGTCAAACAATACATAAAGACTAAACAAAAAGCCGCCCCCCCCCCCCTAAACCAGAAAAGAACCCAAAAACCCGCACGCGGATGTCACGTGACACCATTTCGTTAGTAAAACTGATGACCGTTAGCAATAAGGACCAAACCCGATACGAGTCAAAATCATGAGGAGAGGATCCGAGAAAAAAAAGATGATGGACCATTTTCCTTAAACCCGACAGACCACATGGGACCATTTATGCAATTAACTCTTTTTTTATTATTATTAAGGAACTTATGTTTGTCCCGAGTTAGGTAATAAACTTGTTTATTACAATTTTAAGGTAAAAAAACTTTTAAATATATCACAACGTTAAGTAATAGTGTAAACCAGTTGTGCGGTTCTAGTCCAAATATATCAACGGTTTTTCTATCTTGCGTGAGATGTAAATGACTCAGACAATCCACCTAATTTTTTGGGAATTTGTTTTCCAAAATGATTTTCTTTAATCGATTTGAGGTCTTGATAATCTTTGTTTGAATTCTTAGCCTCTTGACTCGCCTAATATAGAAGCCCTAACTCGCCTAACAGCTGCCTTAACTCGTTGCCTAAAACCCAAGTTAACTCGCCCAGAATAAAGGAGACAACTCGCATAAAAATAGTACCTTAACTTCTTAACTCGCCTGTTTTGAGGAGCTCTAACTCGCATGAAACAGTTGGGTTTAACTCGCCTGAAACAGTTGGGTTTAACTCGCCTATTGTTTAAGTCTTAACTCGCCTAAATCCAAGTCTTAAACCCACCTGTATTTCCACTATACTCTCGCTAATTTTTGAAGCTCTAACTCGCCTAAGATGTGAGTTAACTCGCGTGAAACAAGCTTAACTCGCCTGAGGTCTAAACCCTAACTCGCCTGAAGCCTTGGTTAACTCGCTCAGACCTTAACTCGTCGTGTAACTTGCCAAAAAAAGGTTTTCCAACTCTCCTAGGAAACTCGCCAAAAGAGGGTTTTCGAACTCCCCAATTTTTGATTTATGAACTCGCCTAAAAGTACAATCTTAACTCGCCTATTTCCGAGGAAAACACAACTCATACAAAAACTCAAATACAACAAATTTTACACGTCAAGTTTCAATATTTTTGCTTAAATCTTGTTCAAAACACCTTAAACTGGGGGTTAGCATAGGTTCGGAACTGACAAAAACTAAAACCGAATCGAAACCGAATCAGGGTAAAATGTCAACCGAGAACCAAACCGAGTATAAACTATAGAAACCAAAACCGAACCGCATCAAGGTCGGGTCGGTTCGGTGTAGTTGTTCGAACCGAATAAGTGTGGGTTTTTGAATCGAACCAAAACCGAACCGACCCGACCTTATTCGGTTCGGTTTTGGTTTCTATAGTTTATACTCGGTTTGGTTCTCGGTTGGCATTTTACCCTGATTTCGGTTTCGATTTGGTTTAGTTTTTGTCAGTCGAAACCTATGCTAACCCCCAGTTTAAGGTGTTTAGAACAAGATTTAGGCAAAAATATTGTGAAAACTTGCGTGTAAAATTTGTTTGTATTTGGTTTTGTATGAGTTGTGTTTTCCTCGGAAATAGGCGAATTAAGATTGACTTTTAGGCGAGTTTTCATAAATCAAAAATTGGGATGTTCGGAAAAAACCCTTTTGGGCGAGTTTCTACGAGTGTTGGAAACTTTTTTTTGGCAAGTTACCGACGAGTGTTAAGGTCTGAGCGAGTTAACCAAGGCTTCAGGCGAGTTAGGGTTTAGACCTCAGGCCAGTTAAGCTTGTTTCACGCGAGTTAACTCACATCTTAGGCGAGTTAGAGCTTCAAAATTAGGCGAGATATAGTGGAATTCAGGTGGGTTTAAGACTTGGATTTAGGCGAGTTAAGACTTAAACAATAGGCGAGTTAAACCCAACTGTTTCAGGCGAGTTAAACCCAACTGTTTCATGCGAGTTAGAGCTCCTCAAAACAGGCGAGTTAAGAAGTTAAGGTACTTTATTTATGCGAGTTGTCTCCTTTATTCTGGGCGAGTTAACTTGGGTTTTAGGCAACGAGTTAAGGCAGCTGTTAGGCGAGTTAGGGCTTCTATATTAGGCGAGTCAAGAGGCTAAGAATTCAAACAAAGATTATCAAGACCTCAAATCGATTAAAGAAAATCATTGTTTGGAAAACCTAATTTCCCCAAAAAAATTAGGTGGATTGTCTAGTCATTTTCATCTCACCAAGAAGAAAAACGGCGTGGATATATTTGGACTAGGAACCGGCTCAACTGGTTACAATATTACTTAACGTTGGATAAATTTAAAAGTTTTTTTACCTTAAAATTGTAATAAACAAGTTTATTACCTAACTCGGGACAAACGTAAGTTCCTTAATAATAATAAAAAAAGAGTTAATTGCATAAATGGTCCCATGTGGTCTGTCGGGTTTAAGGAAAATGGTCCATCATCTTTTTTTTCTCGGATCCTCTCCTCATGATTTTGACTCGTATCGGGTTTGGTCCTTATTGCTAACGGTCATCAGTTTTACTAACGAAATGGTGTCACGTGACCATCGCGTGCGGGGTATTTGGGTCTTTTCTGGTTTGGCGGGCTTTTGTTTAGTCTTTATGTATTGTTTGACTTAATAACGATTCATAACATTTTCATTCCCTAAACTTTAATGATCATAACCACTAACTTCTCTCTAAAACACCCAATCTAAAACAAACCCTAGATTATTGTTCTATCTTAAGTACGTCCTTAATCAAATATGTTGTGTGAATGGAGGATTCATAAGAAGGGTTTAACTGTAGATCCCCATCATGATTACCGTTAGTATATTACATCGTTCTTTCTATGATGAACTTTTTTAATCAATAATCTTTTGTAGTCTAAATCTTATTTTTTAATGTATTTAGGTGTTTTTCCAACGTTTTTTTTTTGTCTGAGATCAACCATTGGTAGTGGTTACTACTCCTCCTAAGATTACGATTTATAAAGGTGGAAGGGTAAGTTGGGTAGACATAATAGATTCTCATGCGTTTTCAGTAGTTGAGGTTAAACAATTTGAGAGAGTTTGGTTATGAAAGCCCTCATTTGAGCTATAATTTATAAGGAAACCTAACACTTATTTAGATAATGGGCTTAAAAAGTTATGTAATGATCATGATGTATTGTGAATGTTGAAGTATGTTGATAAGTACAAGGTAACTGATTTATATGTTGATCATTCTGTTACTAAGGAGCCACTGAATGTAGATGAGTCTTTGCTTCTTAATGTATTAGATAATGACGTGTTCATAGAAAATCAAATGTTAGGGGACAATGATGATGATGTAATTGAGGATGTTAGTGGAGATGAGTAGTTGCAAAAATCATTAAGGTTGTTAGGTAGAAAGAAAAAGGATGCAGTTGAAAATGATAATGTAGTAGAGTCTAGTATGAATCAGTTTGATATGACCAATGAGTTAAGTCAATCATCTAGGAATGAAAGCATTCATGCAGAGTCTGATAGGGATCATGGTTCTGGTAGTAATGCTGGTTCTGGTAGTAAAAAGGAATGGTTCTAGAAGTGGATATAGCTGAATTTAGAAGGAACATTGATGCTAACGTTGAATGGGTTGGGTCTAAAGAGATTGTAGAAGTGGTAGAAGAAGGGTTTAAAGATGAAGAAGTTTATCATAAGGATTTTGATAGTTGGAGTGATTCTGAGTATGAAGGTGAAAGGAAAAAAAGCTTTAAAGATGTTTAATAAATTGAACAAGGCTAATGCACAGAGTAGTGGTACTACATGGAAGGAAAACTTTGTTATTGGACATAAATTTCCCAATAGCAAAATTATTAAAGAGATGATTACTAGAGTTTCAGTAGAATAGAGAAGATAATTGCATTTGAAAAAGAATGACAAGAAGAGAATGAGGTGTATTTGTAGATGGAAGGTCTCCCGGTTCGTTGTCGAGGATGGAAATGATGTTAGTGGTTCAAAAAGGTTAGGTTCAGATGGGTCAAAAAGCAAGTCACAGTCCAAAGAAAAGGGTCAAGTGAGTGGGTCAAAAGGAAAGTCAATTAAAAAGACAAAACCTGGTGGGAGTATTAAAGATAAGGCATAATCTTGCCCTTGGTATTTGCAATGCTCTAAATTACCTAATGAGGAAACATGGTCAGTCAAAACATTTGATGATATCACAAAGTTTACAATCCAAGAATAGTCAAAAATTGCATGCTCTTTTTTGTCTAAATCTGTTGAGGAGAGTATCAAGCCTAACCCAAAGATTCCTCTCAATGCCCTTAAAGATCAGTTGTAGAAACAATATGAAGTAGGGATTTCAAAGCAGAAAGTGGAAGGTAATCATACAAGGCAGTATGCACAGTTGAGAGACTATTGTTTGGAATTAAAATCTAGTAATCCAAACATTACTATTTGATTATAAGGTTAGGAAAGGCTAGGGACATTGACCGTCTTAGAAAGGAAAGTCAAGAGGTTGAGTATGTTTAAGTCCTTTGAAAGATGGATTTAAGGCAAGAAAAAGAGATTTTCTGGGATTGGATGGATGTTTCTTGTCTGGTACTTACCTTGGGTGGATTTTGACAGCGTAGGGTAGATCAAACAATGGATTATACCCCCTATGACATATTGTATAGAGGAGTCTGAACAAGGATTCATGGAAGTGTTCTTGACTTGTATTGTGATAATTCAGATCTTTTAAAAACTAAATTTTAACCTTTATTATCAGATAGGCGATACATGTGATGGTTTCTATTAAACTTTGTTCATATTTTCAACTCTATTATTTGAATTAAATTGGTTTTATGTCTCTATTGTATTATAATGAAAACTTGTTTGGACTTTCAACTGTTTTAAGGGGTATTACCAGCAATTGCAGAGACAATTTTAGTGAGTGTTAAGCAATAGGTTTTGCCTTAAGCACATTTATGACAATATGAAGTTGTCTTGGGAAGGTCAAATGTATAGGAGATGCTATGAAGATATGCAACAGCCACTATTGTGCATAGGTTTGTTAAAACACATGGACAACGCAAAGATTTTTAAGAAAAGATGCATATTAATATGGTTGAAAAAGATTTTCCCTTAACATTGTCTATGTTTCATCTTTTCTTCGTATATTACTTGTACATTTCAACTGTATTGCTTCAATTTAACTTGTCTTGAATGAATTTATCTTATAGGAAGGGCTGTGATGTATTGTTAAACAACACGTGTGATGTGCTTAACAAACAACTTGTAGATGTGAAGGACAAGCATGTCATTACATGTTTGGAATTCACTAAAGAATACCTAATGAAAAGAATTGTTAATGTGCAGAAGGTTATTAACAAGTCTGATGGTCCTCTTACACCAAATGCTGTTAAACCTTAAAAACAATTGTGAAAGACGCACGACAGATAAAGGTACATTGCCAAACTATTACATTCTTTTAACAATCTGTTATGTATAAGTGTTTCAAGTTTTTTAACTAGGTAATGTATGATTTATAGATTGAATGGAATGGTGGTGACTTATACCAAGCTAATACACCATAGGGGGACTTTGTGTTAGTGAATATAGGATAGAGAGTGTTAGTTGTAGAAATTAGAGTGATAGGATACCCTGTAAGCGATTGCGTGTTGCCATTTGGAACATGGCAATTAATGAGGAATACACTCGGCATCCAGTATCTCACTGTCATCTCCCAATCTCATTGCTTATCAACATGGAAAGAAATGTACATGTTAAAAATTAATCCAGTTCAATGGTCTAGATTTTTGGGAAAAATCTACTATCCCAAACACAATTGTCCCACCAAAAGTTCACCACAAATTTGGCATTTAGGATGTTGGAGATACCAAAAAGAAAAGAAAGAAGAGTGCTGGCTTAATTGGTTTGTTGAAGGATGGTTAGTGGGCGAAAATAAGTTTAGCAGAGCAGGTAAGAGTATTAGTTGCATCAAGTGTAAGGGAATTGGGCATAACCAAAGAATGCACTAATGAATCTCATGGAAAGTGATTCCAAAAGTGAACTCAAAACTAACAGTCATCACAAGCTCCAACAGCCACCCAAGCTTCACAAACTACACCAACAACATCAACACAGATTGCTCACACTGCACCATCCATAGCAATAAATAGACCATTTCATCCTGTACAGCTTCATGCATCACCAACAAAGATGACAAAGGCAATAGCTGCAAGAAGGATGAGTATTGGTTGATGTTTGTGTCTTATTTCAGTTGTTTTGTTAAATTATTATGTTTCTAGACTTGGTAATTTGCTAATTTTGGTATTTTGTTCCTGGTTGTTCTTGAACTTGTTCATGGTCCTATGTGTCAAACAACATGAAAAACTTGTTCATGGTACCTTTTATTGGTACCTTGTTTTGGTATGATAAAAGTACATGTTTTGTGTCTTATTGGTTTATGTTTGTATCTTATTTCAGTTGTTGTTATACTTGTAATTTGGTACCTTTTATTGGTACCTTGTTTTGGTACGTTGTTATGATAAAACTACATGTTTTGTGTCTTATTAGCTTATGTTTGTGTTTTATTTCAGTTGCTGTTAGACTTGTAATTTGGTACCTTTTATTGGTATCTTGTTTTGGTAGTTTGTTATGATAATCTAGTATAGTGTATTTGGTACTTTATCCACCTAATGTTCCTAGTAAATGCATTGGCAACCACTCCTCCTAGCTTATGGTCAGGTGAAATGCTACTCTTTTGATAGTTTGGTCAGTGCTAGTTAAATGCAGCTTAAATGTTAGTTGGGTGTTAGTTGTGATGGAAATTTATTACATCCAATGAATTTTCACATTGTCATATACATCAAGTTGTACCTGCATTTTTCATTCATTATAAAGCCACAATACAACTTGATACAATTGCTTACACTTAAAGCATAACATAACCACCTAAAAACTTACTTCAAACATCAGGTTCATATATTGACTACTTGAAAGCAAAAAACAACAATACAAAACAACCAACTAATAAGCAACATCTTCTTCATCCTTTTGGCTTTGACACTTTTTCTTATGCTACCCCTTGTAGCTCATTCATTGAACGCAACAAACCTGGAATTATTTGCACAACCCGTGCACACATAGGTGGATCATACCAATCAATTATTTCACAATATGTTCCCTAATAAAACAAAATTATAAAAATTAGGTCAAAATTAAATTAGGTTTTTTTTTTACAAAATCAATATAACACCCACTCTTTCCTTTTGCACAACAATATAATCGTCTTCTTGGATTGATTGCGGTCCATGATGTTCGAATGGCGGATGGTGCTCCACAGTTATTGCATCGAACCTCTGTGTTCATGTTTATGTGTGTGTTTTTATGAGTGAATGTGGTAACTTTGTTTATGTGAAAAAATAAGGTAAAAAGGGAATATAAACAAATAAGCCAAACCAGAAAAGACCCAAATACCTAACACGTGATGGTCACGTGACACCATTTCGTTAGTAAAACTAGCGACCGTTAGCAATAGGGACCAAACCCGATACATGTCAAAACCATGAGAAGATGATCCGGAAAATAAGACGAGGGACCATTTTCGTTAAACACGACATACCACGTGGCCATTTTATGCAATTAACTACCCAACTTGATATCAAAATTTCATATTTACCAAAAACATAAGTTTTTAGTAGGAGCCTGAGCCAAGGATGAACCGAAAAACCGACGACCCACAAACCGAGCCGAACCGAGCTTATTCGGTTCGGTTTTCGGGTTTTGGTACGTTATTCGGTTTTGTGGGTTGCGGTTTTTGGTTTCGGTTCGTTCGGCTCAAACCGACATTAGTCGGTTGAACCACAAAACTGATCTGAACCTGAGCGAACCGACTTATTCGATTCGGTTTCTAGTTTATATCGTGTTAACTCCGGTTCGGTTCTCGGTTTGCAAATTCTCTTATTCGGTTTAGGGTCGTGTTTCGATATTCCGACTGCTCAACCCCTAAGTTTTTAGTGCACAAATACAAATGCATTTAAAAACTGTTTGAGAAAATATAGAATTATAGTGTTTAAGTGAGGAATTATATGATTAAAAAAAAAAAAAAAAAACTCAGAGTCTTGATATAAACAACATCCCTAAAACGAGAATAATTTGTGTAATCTTTGTAATAGTACACCATCTAAAACCACACTACCACCCCAAATTTCCCCAAATCCACCATATTCAACAATTTTAGGTTAAAACACATGATCCTTGAAAAAACAATGGTAGCCACCACCCACCATGGACCCCAAACCCGGAACAAATCCACGAAGCATAAGACGACAACAAACAAACAAAAACATCAACGCAGATCCGAAATCTAACATACGAAGCCCCTTGGCACATTACGCCATGAACTGGTCCGTTCGTAAAGCAAAAAATACCGCTTAAGCATTGCTTCACTTTTTGAAACAATACCCAAAAACCGGGTCGAAATTGTCAAGTTGATGACACATCGGGGAGATCCGACCCGACCCTATTCTTTCTTTCGAGCATCCTTACCCACCCACCAAGCTTATTTTTATCCCCGATAAAGAATGCCAAAAACCTGATCTTCTTGCCACGTCATCTGACTTTTTAAGGATATGGAGGATTGGCAACGAGGATGACGTGGATAATGGGGTTGTTGAGATGAAGAGCTTGTTGAATAATAATAGGAATAGGAGTTTTTGTTCGGTCTCGTTACTAGTTTTGATTTTGGAGATGGGGTTGGATCTAGAAGGTTTGGGACTTCATGTATTGATACCCACTTGTACGATATGGGATATAGAGGACGACGAAGGTTGATACGCAGCTTAGCGTCATGAATAAGGAGGTTTATTGATATTCTCTGGGGTGGTGTCGGGTGTTTTCGCTACGTTTGGCGCTGTGGAGTGTTAGGGTTTTTTGATTTGAGGATAAGGAGCCAATAGTACTTTTATTTCGAGAGTGTGAGCCTGTCCTGATACGCCTTTAGTTAGGTTAGGATGGAATAAACAGGATCCTAGGTATATGGCCACCATTATTATGGATAGTGCTAAAGTTGTGGTGTTGGATATTCGTTTTCCGACTTTGCCTGTTGTGGAATTGCAGAGGCATCAGGCGAGTGTCAATGCCATTGCTTGGGCTCCGCATAGCTCGTGTCATATTTGTACTGCTGGTGATGATAGTCAGGCGCTTATTTGGGATTTGTCGTCTATGGGTCAGCCGGTTGAAGGTGGGTTGGATCCTATATTGGCGTATACCGCTGGTGCTGAGATTGAGCAGTTGCAATGGTCGTCTTCGCAGCCTGATTGGGTTGCGATTGCTTTTGCGTCTAAGCTTCAGATTTTAAGGGTATGATTGGCTGGTTCGATTGTATTGTAGAATTGATAGTTTGGTTTAATGTGATTGTGTTTGTTGGTTGAATTTAGGTTGACTTTATTTTTATATAGGTTTTTGGGAATACACTGACACATTTGCATTTGCCTGTTACTATCTATACAATTGAATGTTTTCGGTCTTGTGATGTGTGTCATATTTGGTTTTATATTCTGTTGATTGTTGATCGTGTTTTCTTGCGATTTTGCTGTTTTGGGATTGTTGCTGAGATCAGTTTATGTGAGAATGTATAATGAATCCATAGATAGTGAAACTATATGTCCAGCTTTAGTTGAAAAGCTGTCCTTGGTGGACTGATAGTGCATACACTTTGCCAAGCCATATGGATTTCAGGGGGTGTTTGGCATTTTGTTCTGAACTACGATAAGATTATAGTGATTGGATGTGTGTTTGATGTCCTGAGTGTCAATTATTCTAAGATTTACGTATAATGACCCCTAAGCGAAAGCCATTTCATCACAGGTACCCCTAATTAGTTCTTACAGCTGCATCTTAACAGATTATCTTTTGTACCTATGTTCCCGTATAAGGCTGAAGAATGAGTTTTCCAGGGGATATGCTCAGATATTGAAGTAAAGTAGGCGGGCTCAACGTGACAACACATGAGACTTCTCTTTTTAAATGTTTAATGCAAACATCCCTTTAGCGTTAGTATTGTCCATTATATTAAGAAAAGTTGCAGAATTGTTGTGTTCAAACATTCTTTTTGATGGCTAGTAAGGCCCCATGATCTGTCATTTTGAATAGGAGGGGACTGGCAATTGAAAGCCGAGACTGGCCAATATCAAGCCCTTCAAATCCTTGACAAGACCTTTATCTTAAGTCAGTTATAAGTAGTGGTGGAATTTCGGTGGGTTCGGGTTGGCGGCGGTTTGGGTTGTTTGCAGGGTTGGCGGCGTCAGAAAACCCAACCGAACCTGACCCATTTAAATAATTCAGGATCTGCTATGTTCCAACCCTAAACCTGTTTACACAAACCTGAACTGACCCATTTAACCCATATATTTTGTTCGGGTTGACTGGTTAAATAGGTTTACACGGGTTCGAATATGTTAGAGGGGTTTCGTGTTGACCATCTAACCCCGTTTTTATATACAAAAGCTGGCAATTACATGGATTTAAACATAGTTAACGGTGTTTGCGGGTCACCCGTTTAACCAATTTTTAACACATATAATAAATATAATATTTTATTTTTAGAACTAAATCTTAAAGGGTGTCGGGTCGACACGTTTACTTTTATTCTCAACCCGATACCAAAATGTTTAATAAACGGTTGACAGTGAATAGGTCAACCAAACCTGACCCGAAATCTATTAGATTCAAACCCAAAACCTGTAGCTTTTCGTGTCGGTTTCAGGTCGGGTTTCGTGTCGGGTCAGAAATTGCCACCCCTAGTTTACAGTGCCCAGGATTAGTCTGTACACTAACAAGCTTGTTGGGTTGGTGCATTTCAGATCAAAAGAAAACTTGTTTGGGGTTTTGGCTGAAGAGCATAATTTTGCTCTTAATTACTTGAAATAGACGGCAAATTTGGACATTCAAGACTAAACACTTTAAAACAATGAATTGCAGTAAACACTCTAAAACAGTGAATTGCAGTTCTTATAATATATGAACGGGAAACTTGCACATAAACGTACATGACGCTGTTGTCTGACAGTTAAAACATGGTTTATAAGGGTATTGTGTATAAAGATGAACATAAATGAGAATTTTATGCTACTACATTCAAAAAAACAATAAGAAAAAGAAATGTCTGAATCTTCACAATCTCCTGCATGCATATAGTTCCAGATATAGTAACCTCTTTCCTTAGAACAACCAGTGCTTCTTCCTTGGCTTCTGCTGCACCACAGCATCTGCAAAACAAGCAGCTATATAATCAGCCTAACACCCTCAATTTTAGGATTCTTCTCGACTCGAAAGCAATCATATGCCCACTCGGATGTGTTTTATACGCGCGTTGTAGTGGCACTTTCCGCACCAAAGCTTACGCCAAAGTTCTGTGTAAAAAAGAATACCACATTCCAACATCCGTTACAATTATTACGTGGAACTCTAAATTCATTTTTGTATTGTCCTAAGTTTCTTTATTGATTTCCTGGACTTTGTATGTTTACAAAACTGAAGCGATGACATAAAAAACTAATGTAATACCTCGCTGAGGTGCCTGATGTTGTGGGGTAATTTCTATAAAACATGTATCTCTGAATGAGGTTAAAAGGCATATCTTGGCAGCAAACTGCACGTAATTAGACAAGTAGCAGCTAACATAAATTAGCTGAAGAAAAATATCTTAAAGCCGTACAATAATCTAATAATTTCACACTTCTTCAAGAATCACATAAACATAGATTACTTGAGATTTCAAAGACACAGGAACATTTGCGTGTACATTTGACAAGCAAAAATTAGTTTACATATACAAGGGACCACTTGAAACAGTGATGACACAATAACAATGGCATTAAAAGTCGGGCAAACACATCACCGTCAGCAATAAATGAGTGAAAATGATATTCTAGCACACCCCATCACATATGTTCTTGTGGGTTAACATTTAAGACAATAAGTACCTTGGCTAGTTTATTTTAGAAGTTGCAAGTATTCCAAGTTGGTAGATTTCCAATCTTAAGTGATCCTTTGAACTATTACAACTATACAAGTACTATTCTGTTTACATATATTTTTAACTGAATAGCTACTGCCAATGTCCTGAGATAAGAGGAAAACAGACCTTATCAGCAGCCGCTTGTAGGGTAACATGATCCCCCCATTCACCTGTTCTGCAAGTGGCAAGGATTCAGTTAAAAAAATATATAAAAAATAATGAAACAATTCCTAATGCAAGCAATGGCAGTAAATTTTGTTTGCAAATAAAACAAGTCATATGCACTTAGATTATATTTTCTTTTAAAGATAAAGAGTAGTCACGACCCTGTATGAAGAAGCCTACTTGGATATTTTTTTGTAGTACTTCTTGTACTTCATTGGAACATAGCCTTCATACAGAGAGCGATACTCCTTCAGCTGGAATATGATAGACAACACAACTTAAGCATAAACGATAATGTGCAATTAACAATTTTTCTTGTAAGGGAGTTAAGGCATCCTAATCTACCCCTTGGATAATGTGGATTCCCTAAATTGCACCCATAATGTAAGGGAGTGTGTTTGTGTAAGGTTATGAATTGGGCTTATGCTTATATTTTATACGCCGCTTATGGCTTACATATCATGAGCTCATAAGCCCTTGCTAAGTGTTTGGTTTAGCATATACAATAAATAAGTTAAAATGACAAAAAAGTACATAAAAATAAAATTGGTTTGGTAATTATTAAATGAGGGTATAAAAGTCTTTTTATATAATATTCTTATATAAGCCCACCCCTCCTTATATAAGCCACAAAGTTTGGGCTTACCAAAACCCCCTTATATAAGCTCATAAGCCCAGTCATATAAGCTTAGCCAAACACTTAGTTTCGGCTTATTTAACACATATAAGCTAATCAGCTCATAAGCCCATCATATAAGCTTAGCCAAACACCCCCTAAGCACAATTACATTGCACACAAAAAGCTAATTGAGATCCAAGAGCAAACCTGCTTGACAACCTCCTTTCGGACATGTTTATGATACTCGGGTGACCTGTAGAGCTGGTCAGAAATTGCACGGAACTGAAACCCATAGAAGAAGCTTGTATTAACAAAAATTGAAATATCGTATCCCGAAACATGAAGAAACAAGACACCGACAGATCACAGACCTGGCAATTTCCGTCACCAGAGACCCTCACTTCGTATAAACCATAAACATGTAACCTATAGAAAACGCAAATCCTCAGCATTGACGGTGAGAATAAATATGCTTTATATAAAAACAAGTAAACAACATCGAGCAGCTTAAACACATACCTCTGACTTAATCGTTGATGATCCATACTAGCATCGCTTATATTAGGAATAAAGGAATTAATCCGTGGTACATGCTGAAATTTTCAACCAAAGGTATATTAGATCATAACCAAAAAAAACAGTCGTATAAACTGCGAAACTTTGTGCTATCTTACGCAATGGTTCGAGGTTGGTAAGCCGCCTTCCAACAGAACCATCTAACTTAGCATACTCTTCCGACAACACAGCCGCAATCATCCCATCTCCTCAACATCTTGCTGACTACTCAACGAAGTCGAACTAGAACTTTCACCGACACTCGGTAAATGATCCGATGAAGAATGCACTTCATACGGACCATTTCCATTTCTCATCATATACAACAACCTTTTTCAAGTCCTAAATTTCGCAAACCTTAAAACCTAGCTTCATCATTTAGAAATATAACATAAAAGTATTAAACTGCTAACAATTAATATAATGATTGAAATATAGAATCCTAGATCTAAGATAATATATGTAATGAATATCGTAGAAGATAGGATCAAAATATAGGTCAAAAACTTAACACAAGTCAAATTTGATATAATTATAGAATGAAATGAAATAAAGCTAGTATGATTAAGAAATGTGAAATATACCGTGAGATAATTAGGCAAACGTAGGGGCGAATAATTTGGGATAGATAGATAGAGGGGATTAAAACTTTAAAGTTTTGTATGTAAAACAAGACAAAAGAGGTAAGTAAAATTGAGAGAGATAAAAATAAAAGTGTTGGGTTTTGTTGATCAACCGGTTATTGACTTTGAAGATATTTATGTTTTAGGTGGGTGATAACCGCACGGGACGGACACTGAAAATGACCCAACTTGCTAACGTAACAAATTAACAATAACAGTGTTACATTTATATGGGCTGAAGTTAACGAGCCATTTCGAATCATCTCGCGAGAACAGTCAATTAGATCACTTGTTTGTTATTCCTTCTATTCACGATATACTTTCCTAACCATTGATTAAGCAACTTTATCTTTTCTTCTAGTCACGTAATTACTGCATTCGCAAAAGTGTTTGGATGAGATGATGAAAAAGAAAAAGTAATTTTACCTTATAAAACTAAGTTTCAATCTTATAAAGTAAGCTTTCAGCTAGTTTTCAAAAATATACGATGTAGTTTGTTCTTCTTTTTTTTTTTTTTTTGTAAGAGAACTTTAAACAACCACTAAATCTGTTTTAGTTGAAGATATTGTTTGTTTCTCATTCAGCTCAAAAGTATAAACCTCGTTAAAACCGCTAATGCATTTGTAGGTTACGTCTGAATGTCCTCTAACTCAAAATCCTTGAGCCTCACTACCCATGACAAACTAGTTCCATAACACCCGTAATTTCCACATTCATAAGAAAAATAATATATCTCGGTTGAGTTTAAACTGTCTATTTTGGGTGTGACTACAAGGTAGCTAGAAAACACGAGCATGATAATATGAGAACCGGTGACAGATACACAAACGCATATTTTCTTTCTAGCAGGGGGCATGCAACCGTATAATTAGTGTTAAACCATTAGATATCAGGAAAACGCTGAAAAGATATATAGAAACTAAAATATGCACAAAGTTTAAGTTAATACATAACAAAAGACTAAGATAGCTTGCAGAAAAATGTAAGGTATAACCTTAGCCATGATACCCAAGTTGACATTTTAAAGCAGTGTATTAACAAGTGGAAGTGCAAAAAAGATTGTCGGAAAATAGATAGCAGCAGCTTTGAAAAAACTGGCTGAAACATAGAGCGAAGGAGAGTAATTTGTTTGTGTAAAGGGAATTGAACAATGCCTAACATATGCACTTCGGTCACACGTTAGCCAAATCCATATAAAACACAGCCTACCTTTGGCAAACAAAAGAATTTTAAAAAATCAAAGAACATATACATCCATATTCATTCCAATCCAGTCCCACTCAAATCAAACTATACAACACCTTCCTAGTGGCAGTGATTCTTTCCTCTTTTCCCCAATTACAACAAACATACACCTTCATTATAAATAAAACCAATAAATGAGATGTGCTAATCCTCTCCGCTTGAAGTAGTCTCCAGCATATTTACACTTTCCTCAACCACCGGAATCCTACTCCAACCAGTTGGACTTCTTAATGACATCAACTTTGACCGGTCACCCCATAAACCATTGACATCCCGTCTATTTTTGTTGAAAACCATTGGCTTCGGCAAAAAACTGATGAACCATGCATGGGGCATCATCTCCCATACCAGCAACAATGTGCAAGTACTCTGTACCCAAAAACATTACAACATATGAGAAAATAAGTTCACAGATTACATCTTTTGATTCCATTCCAATCAGGAATGAGAATTCGCACAACCTTTGCCCTGGTAACAGCAGCTGAGGCTTTTGCTGCCAATGCTCGCATAAATGACTTCAAATCCTTGATTGGTGAATCTTCAATTGGCTTGATCAACCTTTAAAATAACACTCGTGTTATTCCGTTAAAATGAAAAGCTACATGTTTCTTTTGGGAAATAAACTAGTTCAAGATACTCCTAGATTAGTCAACTGTTGATTCTTCTTAAGTCAACACTAGAGGACTTCATTCTTTTGCTGCAAGTCAAACTAACCTTTCTACTTCGGTGTTGACTCTTGGTAAAGTCGCAGATGATAAGGAACTATCTTTAGCTTCACCTGGATAAGAAGAATGAATCAGACAACTTCCAAATGCTGAACATAAAAGGGGCCACTTTGGCCCCCAATGAGACAAAAAAAGGGTCAATTTGGGGGGTAACAGCATATCAAACGGGCCGGTATGGACTAAACAAATGAAAAGTTATACTCCGTAAAAACTTGCTAGTCAAAACAGGTCAGACTGGATTCTGTTTACCCGCTAACACCTTTTGTCCTTTTTCTTGAATTTTGTGAATAGCTATAAAGTATCAAATATGATTACAAAAGCTATACTATCTAAGATATTCTAATGTTCTGGAATTAAACGATTGAGCAGAGGTTGTACGAACTTAATGCTGTTGACCAGTTACCTCACCATTGTAAAGGCTAATACTTTTATTTTGGGTTACCTGAGTTCCGACTCGACATTTTGGATAGCCCGGAGTCGGTGCAGGTGAACCTATGTGGCTACAAGGGGAATTTATTTTCTCCCCGTTGGATTCGAACCCTTGACTTCCTCTTTGGAAGGCTGGTATTCTTACCGCTTAGTCACCCTGTGGTTTAAAGGCTAATACTTTTGATGCTACAATATATTGTTTTAGTAATAAGTTTTATAAATATTTAAATTTCACTATATATGTGTTATTATTGATTTCAACAGAAAGGATTTTAACAGACCAGGGGCGCCTGGCTAGACATGTACCCATTTTGACTTGTCACCCAACCCGCCCATATTTCCACTTCAGACTTGGCATGTAATCATAAGCGGAACACATACATACCTTTTGGCTCATTGTGCCAGCAACGAAATCCCTATGAATACTGAAATCATTCCCAAAATAAACATAACTGTCCTCAAGATATCCATTACCTGATATAAAAAAACACGTAATGTCATACACTTTTAACAAGCATAGGGAGATAATATCAAAGATAAAGATGGATACTTCAGAGGAATTAAGAGACCTGACTATTCCTGAAAAGATAACAAATCCAGTAATAATTGAGAAAAAGGTCCAAGCTATCTGAAACATGGGGACTATAAGTATCGCATCAAACTGCGCTAGTCCTTCATTCAACCTTGCCATCATGCAGATCAGATATAGCACGTAGAACAACAGTCTTACTTGAATTTTTTTTTTTTTTTTTGCCATTATTAAAACCGATAGGAAAAAAATATCCTTCAGGTTTGCTACTAATCATTACCAAAAATCCAGCAGTACATAGAAACAACAAAAGAATTGAATACGTGAACCAGCTATCCAGCCTATATGAGCTTGACATGGACAATCTCAAAAGATTTGAACTGAAAAGAGGAAGAAAAATGATGTCTTAATATCAAATGATCCAAATTAGAAACCAAGATTACCGTAGCATTAATCAACAACTCACAGGGACTTTGCAAAAAGAACTGAACATGATCCTATGGCTCCTGAAACTACCGCATATGAAAATGGAATTAGTAATTTCCAGTAGGGCGAAAAATCCTTTCCTGGCATAGAGAGTAGCCATTCTCCTCTCCTGTTCATTAAAAAAAATTTAGAAAAAAATTTAGCTTCTACAAGAAACTGACCTTCGGAAATAATTTAATCTTATATAGGATAATGTGTTAACCTGTATACGTAGTGATGCATGATAACCACCACGACCAAAAGTAGACAGTAAAAGAGGAAGGTAATGTTACTATACTTCTCTGCTAACTGGTCTTGTGTGTACACTGTAATATTGACATAATTGTACACATGTGAGTGAATGACAACTAGAAATGTTATAATTCACTATAGGACATGAAACCGATGTTGTATTACCAGGTGACTGGTGATTGCCAAAAGCAACAA
This sequence comes from Tanacetum coccineum, assembly GCA_026074375.1. Taxonomy (NCBI): domain Eukaryota; kingdom Viridiplantae; phylum Streptophyta; class Magnoliopsida; order Asterales; family Asteraceae; genus Tanacetum; species Tanacetum coccineum. The sequence continues at coordinate 112,784 of BQNB010000999.1, forward strand.
GGAAGGTATTTCCAAGGACTATAAAAGTCGTAGCAACTACTACTCTGCATATGAAAAGGGTAAAATTGTTGTTAAAAACTCAATTCAAGTTATGACTAGGAGAAAAATATGATGTAGAACTTTAAAGCTTACTTAAGTCATGTTTTGTTCAGGACAACATAGGCAAATGCGATGTTTGACACAAATTGGACAGAGCCCAATGCAGCAAGAAGTGACTGCTCAAACAGAAGACACATAGAAAATAGGAATGAATAATGATAGTGTGACAGGTAAAATGATTTTAAATGTTAGTTAAAAATGGGAATTTGTTATATATCTAAGTTCACTTCACTACAAATTCTTTTTTTTACAGACTTGGATTATGAATGTTTATTTTCACAATGTTTTGGAAAAGCAAAGTTTATAAAAAAGGAACTTGGATCTTGAATAAGCCTGTTTCCTAGAGATCAAAATAAACACATAGAAAATAGGAATAATTTATATAGCGAGACATAGGTGTAAAATGATTTTAAATGTTAGTTAAAAATGGGAATTTGTTATATATCTAAGTTCACTTCACTACAAATTCTTTTTTTTACAGACTTGGATTATGAATGTTTATTTTCACGATGTTTTGGAAAAGCAAAGTTTATAAAAAAGGAACTTTGGATCTTGAATAAGCCAGTTTCCTAGAGATCAAAATAAACATAAGAAATAGAATGAATTATGTGATTGCTGGTGACAGGTAAATGTTTTAAATGTTAGTTAAAAATGGGAATTTGTTATATATCTAAGTTCACTTCACTACAAATTCTTTTTTTTACAGACTTGGATTATGAATGTTTATTTTCACGATGTTTTGGAAAAGCAAAGTTTATAAAAAAGGAACTTCGGATCTTGAATAAGCCGTTTCCTAGAGATCAAAATAACATCTTCACACTGACCTGAGCAGCATATCCGAATGATATAAAGTTAAGAGCGTTTCCAAAAGCAAAAAACAGTATACCTGCAAAACGGATTAAAATGGTATCAACGTGACACATAACTTACCAGAAAAGGTAACAGTTTAAATAAAGAACACCAAAAACTGTCACTTTACCAATTCTCCAAGACTGGAAGCTTATAATAGGCCTAAGTATCGTCTTTCCATTTATTCCTTCACCTAGCACGGCATGTCTTTCTCTCTACAATGTTTTGTTTAAAACTCAGATTAAACATGAATCCGAATACATATGCACTTTTTAAGACCCGACACAGCTAATGCATGAAGGTTAAGAAGCTAACTCGTTCAAATTTAATGCAAGTGTCTTGACATAAATAATTGAAACATTATAGTGCGTAAGCCAGAAGATGCTTACAATAGAGGTACGTCTCTAAAAAAAAGTATGACAATAATTAGCTAGAAGAAACATGGAAAAACGCAATAATGAACTTATGACAAAAAATAAGCGTGTAGGTACCCGTCGTTGACCCAATTTAAGAAGATTAGTTCCAAAGTTAATAGCAATGCTGCCGAAAAGATTAATAAAAGCTCATCACCACTCCCCATAGATAGTATATGCTCTCTGCGCAGCGGTGGAAATATACAATTGAGACGATACTATTGAACCGTAATGAATATACACACCTTCATAATTCTCTAACACCATCGCCGGCGAGTGATCCAAAAGAGCGGAAAAATAATAGCTGCATGGCATTTATTATTCAAAGCAAATAAAAACACATGCATTCAATGAAAGTACAAGCTAAAGTTAATCATAGCAAACAATTACAGTAGTAGCATAATAAATCAGTTGTGATACTAGTAGGCAATTAAAGTTGAAACAGAAATTGTTGATATTATTATTGTTAGAAGAAGAAGATCTAGTTTTGATGATGATGATGATGATGATAAAGTTGGCCAAAATTTTAGAAAATTGAATGTGTCGGTGACCTAGATCAGGTGGTTAAAATAAAGGAACATAAATTCTAGATCGTGGATTCAATGTCCAAGAATTGTAACTTTAGAAACAAGATGATTAGCTGTTTATTAAATCTTCAAGAGCTGATATTTGAAATATGTTTGCTATAGAATGTAATGATTCGATTGTTATAAAATGGTGATGTAGAGAAAATTGAGATTATTCGTGGAACTAGTACGAATTCAAACAAGAATTTGAAATGAGAATTAAAACAAGGGTGGGTGTATTATTTTGACTCCCAAAAGGGTTTGGGGGCTGACAGGCAGCAGGTCGTTGTTTGTTTTGTTTTAATTTTAAGGGGTAAACGAGGCACATGTGATTTTACAACGCACCCAGCAACAACAACAAGCCAGCCAGCCAGCCGTCGGCGACAATAACCATACCAAACCAAATTAATGTGTTGCATTTTACTAAAATGCCCCCATGGAGTTTTTTTACCACTTTTCTTGTTTGACTTTTAGTTTTTGTGTTTCGAGAAGAACAGCAAGTTGACGCAACATTTCCTAAAGTTACGCTATGACCGATCATATATTTTTTTCTTTCTTTAACGAACCGATCAAATACTTAAGAATATATTTTTAGGGCATGTACGCAAAGTATACGAGAGGGCGAAAAAGACATACTGTATAATTATATAAAATTTTAAAATACGTGATGCCAGTATCTTTATACATATTTGTGTCCCGTGGTAGTATGTTGTTATACCACATTGATTAATCATGTGTTATATAGGTGTGCATAGTTATTGGGATGACGATCGTTTTGAGATTATTTTTATTTTTTTTGGATGAGCGAGCGTGTTTTTTTAATGGTGTGTTATATGAATGTTATTGGAGAAGATATTTATTTTATAACGACGCCTATAATAATTATAAACGTTAACCGTACTTGACGCTCTTAAAGATGAAAGAAACGCTACATACGAGTTGATTTTATTAAAAAATAATTAAATTTCTCATATGGTTAATTCTTCCTCGCCAGATCTTTAAAGATTCATTCTATTTAAATCTAGGGCTCCAGCTAGATTTTTATTCTTTCTTTTAAATTTACCCTAATTAAACAAATTTATCTTACCAACCAGAGACTGTCATCTATCTATTACTCTAATATGGAACAAATCATTTTTAATTAAGGGGTTGACGTTGTTTATTTCTTATTTTAGTTGGATCCAGGTCAAGTTTACACTTTTAGGTGCCTCATAAAGATAAAACTAACTATTCCTTCCAGCCAAAACATGAAACAACACTTCTGATTGACCGATCCAAAAAAATATTTCTCAATAAATCATTAATCTTAATCTACTTTCGCCCCAGAACATTTACAGCATGCAAAAAACAGCTCCAATGTTGGTCAACAAGTTCCGCTTACTTTGCATGCATTCTAAGTTTCAAACGATTAGAAGAGTAGTCGAGCACTTCCATTAAACAATGAATAATCACTTTTCAATATTCCCTATTGAAGGACTGATAAAAATACATAAAATCTATGATGATAATTACAATAAGCCGGTACTTGAGCTAATTAGTTACAATGTATACTCCTCACTTACCAGTTACCATCTACATATATTATGCCCCAGCCATAAACGTAAAAGGGTATGCGGGTTGCTGCTTGCCCTCTCATCCGAATGACCAAAAAATGAGTTCATGCGGAATTGACTAATTGTTACAATCAAAAAGGCACTTGCCAATTCTCCGCATCTCTTACATTTGTGCATTATAGCACACTATAGTATTGCAGCTATAAGGCTGCATTGTTCGGGGTTTGGGTTTAAACACATGTGTACACAAAAGTAGCTAGGTTCCCTCATACCGGCTTGTTTATGCATCATATACAAATAAATTTGATTGCTTTGGTGACATTTCGTCATCTCTTGTATCTTAATCAGGGCTGTAACGCAGAATGAAAGTTCGCTTAACAATCTGGAAGATCCAAGAACGAACCTGAATCCCCTTCCCATTTGGTAGATCTATAAGTAATTCCGCCTGTATCACACCAATCCATCTCAGAGTAGAAACGCAAACAAGAAAAGGTGCAGTATTCATCCATTTACTTCTGAATGGGTCAATTCAGGTTATGTTTCATCTCTATGGGGTCAAACTGGTAAAATTGATAATTTTTTATATAGCAATAAGAAATGTGTCAAACCTATAGGAAATCGCACAAGTGACTTAAGACCTCCTAAATCATTTATTCCTGATTAGACTAATTTTGATCTTGTATAATACAATTAATTAATCTTACGCTAATAGTGTATAAAAAAAATACTACTATCGGACAATAACTGTTTTAGGCCAACTCGACCCCATTTGACTTGTACCAAAAGCTACCCTTTTTTACCTAAAACTGCTTTGATGTTTTCCTGCCTGTCCGACCCGCCCATTTTGCCAGATTTACAAAGAAGTAACAAGTCTTGTACCTTAATCTCATCTCCTTGAAACTCAAGCATATTGCGGTGAATGTCTGACAGCATGGCATCTCTTATCATCTTGAATACCTGTTCACTCATATTTGTTGTCATTATAACAGTTTTCCCTGAAATGTAGATTTTACTGATCCCTATATCTGCTGCCATTCTCTTCACATAAAGTTTTTTCAGTAAAACTTCCATAGCGTAAGGCTCTTTTCCATATTGCCTTCTTAATTCACTGTGGAATTGCACAATACTCACATGCTTGTGTTGCAGCTTTCTCGGCATCCTTAACTACTTCTATGGGATTGTCCAGATAGTTTATGTATTCGGAAGAGAGACGAGGGTTTATATCCAACTCAAGCTGACATAAAACAAAATGGAGATATATATCAACATATTGACTAAGAGTTTAAGTTAGATATGGCAAGAGATAAATGGATCAATTTGGTTGTCTTTAACTCAAACGGGGGAATAAAAAGTTTTGACTTAATAAGGGGAACAGGTTCAAACGGGTCAAAAATGCTCAAAGTCTTTAATTTTATGATTACAAGTTATAACATTTAAATCGTTGTGATTCAATAAGTTAAATTATTAATGTAAATATAGGTTTTGTAAACACATTTTAACTATTAACTATTTATAAGAAATGAGATATTCTTGACAGATTTGTAAGGAACGGGACGAGTTCGGATGAACATCAACCTGTATTAAGAAGCAAACAAGATTTTCATTAATTTATTAGAGCAAAAAATGTTAGTAGATTGCAAAAGCATATATGAGAAGATATTCATTATCACATAAGAAATAGAAAGAAAGGTGAAACAGATACCATGGATAAGCTCTCGAAAAGCATTTTCAAAGAACAGATCCAATGCCTACATTGCCAAATCTCCTGTTTGTTGCACACCAAAAATATTACCAAAACCCCTAATAGTCATGTCTTCCTTTCTGCAAGTTGCAAGCTTGCCAAGATCACCACACTCTTCAGAGCTGCAAGCCTTTTCTGTAGAGTTGCAAAGGTTGTATATAGTACTATTTTTGTATCAAGTCTCAACAGTAGTTTTTCAGATTTACAAAGAAATGCAGAATTTACAATTTTAGTTCGAAGTAATATAATGTTACCATGCATCCATGTCAAAATGCCAACTCTAATGCAAATTTGGGTTGTACGCACACGTGCCCGGTGCAATCAGAGTATGTTATAATCTTACGGCGTAAAAAAACTAAATAAATTAAACAGGGTCGAAAGTCTCCCAATACTTGATGCATAAAAAATGGCTATATCTTATTCTAAAGAAACAAAAAATTGTTATAAAAAATAATATGTTTGTAATCAGATTTGACGCACTACTTGTTCACATTAATAATCTAAATCTTTAAAGATCATACCTTTGCTTCTGGAGAAAGCAACAACTTATTGGGGTAGTATAGATGAGCATGAGCTTCCTTATTTGACCTTCCCACCCTTCCACGCAACTACACCAACAAAATTATAAAACAAGTTCAAGAATAACTTGTGATGACTGATGATAACAATAAAAAAAATTGACTAAAAAAGCAAGAAAGAATGTATCCAACAACAAACCTGATACAGTTGTGCAAGCCCGAATTGCTGAAAGTCTTGGATTATGATGGTGTTAGCATTTTGAATGTCGAGCCCACTCTCTACTATATTTGTGGAAACTAGAATCTTTATTTCTCCATCTACAAATCTTGTCATGGTTTTCTCCAGCCGTTTTGAATATAGCTGCACGAAAGTTGCATAATGGTAAATATAAAGTAATTATTATCTAGTATCAGTGGACAACGACATAATGGTAAGTCCTTCTGCAACTAGTTTACTATGCACATAACAGAAACGAATATTTACCTTGTCCATGAGCAAGGGCAATTTAACACTGAAATGTCTTCAAGCGAAATGCCATATTTTAAAAACCTGTTCAAGACCTGTGAATGGTAATAAATTTTATTTAACTAGACCACCAAGAAAACAGCAAAAGCATATACAAAGAGCCCGGGTGAAGTGTCTTTCAACAATAGGCAAATTTGAATAGGTAACCACTTTTACCTTGAATACGTGGCAATACATAGAAAACCTGTCCTCCACGGTCCAGCTCAAAATTGATTGCTGATATAACCTTTTCCTCACTATACTCCGAAAGATGGGTTTTAATAGGAACTCTTTGAGGAGGCGCTGTTGAGATCAAACTGAAAGATTATATAAGAAAAAAGTGTTTTATTCCACAGATAAATTGAATGCTCAAATTTTCACTATCCTAAATCATAAGATACGTGTATAAATCAGATATGGTGTCAACTTGCAATCACGAAAGCCAGGTTTAGGCTAAATAAAGGGTCCTTGGTATAGGCGTTGCAGAAAGAGTGAGAACATCAACTGAAGTTTTGAATGAAGCAATCATTTCCTTCTGCTTGACACCAAACCTCTGTAAACCAAAAACACGTGTTATACATTGAACTTGATTGCCTCATGTTTGCATTTTATAATTTTCATATGAATGATTGATGGTAAATGATATATTGAATTTTTGATATTATGGCAAAAAAAAAAGAGGAGAACCTTGTTCTTATCAACTATCAGAAGACCTAATTTATCATATGTGACACGGCTGCCAAGAAGTGAGTGAGTTCCAATAATGATATCCAGCTCACCATTTTGGATCAAATGAAAATACTCCTCCCTCTCAGTTCTGGTCTACATGCTGTAAAATGTTAGGCCCATAGCGACTTTGCTAGTTGAGTACCATGACTATAGGTCGTAATATGGACTCATTTACTTTGTGAATGGGTTAATTTGGGATGCGTTTAATCTCAAACGGGTCAAATAGGTTGAATCAGAAAAATTAGCTAAAGGGGAAAGGGTCATATGGGTTGAAAGTCGTTCAAAATCTATTTTTAAGGCATAGAACCTCCTAAACCATATTATTCAATAATTTAAATTACTGCTGTAATAATATTGTTTCTGGTAATCATAATTAAAGTGCGTTCATGTTTGTAAGAAATGGACACGAAAAAAGGTTTTTGCAGGCTCAAACCTAACCAACCGTTTTGCACATACTTTCAAATTGTACCATTTCAACCCAGCCCAGATTTAATCTGCGACTCAAAATTGTTTTTAGTAATCATAGTTAACACGTTCATGCTTGTAAGAAATGGACAAAAAAGAGGTTTTAGCAGGTCAACCTAACCTGCCTGTTTTGACGCATACTTAAAAATGTCCCGATTCAACCCAGCACAGATCTAATCTGTGACTTAAAATTCATGACCAACCTCTTGCCAAAATCTAAACATGACCCAAAAGACCATATAAGGCAGCCTGATTACAAGTTTGTTTGGTCGAGCAGAATTAAAGTGTGCCTTGTAGCGATCATAGTATCTTTAATTATTGTTTCTAAAGTCAGTATGATGTAGTAACCATAAAACTTATAAAATGCCTTGCATCAAAATCTAACCACATGATACAGCATAAGATAGAAAAATTGATTGTTATTTTAACCTGAAATTCTGCTCTATAGCCCAACTCTAATGTTGGGGTTCTGGAAAATCTCTCTGAAATAACACCAAAAATGCTGTCTGAGCAATACAAGGTTTGGTGCTAATCCATTTTGCCTGCTTTCCAGACGAACCACACAAAAAAAGAGCTCGTTGAGCAATTTGTCTTCCCAAAATCAACATCTCCACATATCAATCGATCCATTGAGTTTCTCTCTCTGTCAAATCCTTTATCAACGTCAATAAAGCTTGTGTCTGTCGGGGGGTGGAGGTATGATAGGTATGATGATTCCTTAAGTTAGTCAGTATTCTGCAGAAAGAAATGTATACTTCCAGGACTTGGTTGACTTTGGTGTTATCATTTCAGCTACTTAGAGGAAGTAATTGTCTACATCCAGGACTTAGTTGAGATTGGTGTAACAATTTATATCAGCACTATCGTGTAAGGAGAAACGCAAACATCTGGGACTTAATTGACTTTGGTGTTACGGTTTTGAATTAATTGTGTACTTCGGATATTAGGGCTTTATACATCAAGTCTTCTTAATGCGACTTACAAGAAATCTTTGAATCTACTCAAGAAAGGATTGATGGTTCGGGGGGAAGCTAAGACAACTTCCAAAAGGAGATTATCAAGACGGACTACAGATTGCTAACATGGACAGAATAATTTTGTCATTTTCGGTTTGAACATTTTCAGGTCCTGTCTTATTCATAATCTTGTGAATATATAAATGTGTAGTGTAGACTTAAATATAGGCTAATATAAATAGTGCTTGAGTACATATTTTCAAGAATTTCTTAGTAAATTCAAAATCTTTCAAATTACCGTACTCAGCACTATCTTATATATCCCTCATTTATTGATGGAGAGCATTAAAATGTTTCTAATCTGGCTTGCAAATAATCAGAACATTTCTCCCTCAAACAATTTTCAATATATTTGTATCATTTTCTATCTAAAATATCAAGTGATTTGATATTTTTGATAAGGAGAGAAAATGTGATTAAAATATGAGACTTATAAAAATGTGATCAAGTATGGACTTAAGTGTTTAATCCATCCTCCATGTGCTAAAACATTTTCGAATATCGATGCATATATTGAGGGGGAGCATTTATGAAATTACAAAACTATCGAGGTACAAATGTTTTTATATTTATATCACAAGTACCTTGATTGAGTTTTTCAATTGGTTTGAAAGCTATGAGACAATACCAAAAGACCGACCATGTAATTAATTGGAGTTATAAAGTGGTTAAAATTAGGTAATCGTTGTTAGACCTAGTTTTATGTAAATTGATGGTCATTAATATTCCCGAACCTTATATTAGTCTAGTTAATATTCCCGAGAATTCTATAAGCTAATTAGGCCTAGTTATGGGCTTTAAAGCCTATTAGATATCAAGCCCGCCCTTGGAAGCCTACTTAAACCCAAGGCTGGCCCAAGTACATTACTATATAAAGCCCTCTCCTCATGTGGAAAGGGGTTTGCTCATTTTTACTCTTTAATGTGTAGCCATTTTTCTTTTGATATTTCTCTTTCTAAAACTTCTCTCTCTCTCTAAAGTTCAAGAATTTCGTGTGTATGTATATATGATTGATAAGTCTATCATGTGGTATCAAGAGCCTAAGTTAGATTGGTGATTCAGGTTTGCTTAATTAAGCTTATTTTTGAGCTTATTTAGGGCCTATAAGCATTCAGCTTATAAGTCATAATCGTAGCTTATTTATCATAAATAAGCTCACGAATTGTTGTTGTTACTAGCTTATTTCGTCTAAAGTTCAAGTCTTTTTCTCACGTATACATCTTAAGCTTAATTCGTGGCTTACTTGTTATATAAGCTCACAGTTTTTTAGCTTATTTAGGATCTTGAATTTCTTGTCTAAGCTACGGTTTTAGTTTTGTTATGTTACTATAGTTTAGCTTATAGTTTGTAGCTTATTTCACCTTATTTCGTGGCTTATTCATTATTTTCGTAGCTTATTAAGGGTTAAAAAGCTTATTTTTCAAGATCAAGTTCTTGGTAGAGGTTTGTCAAAGCTTTGTTAGAGGTTAGGACAAGGCTTAGTACTAGTTTTTGTTTGGAAGTTAAAAGTTAGCTAAAGGCCAAAAACAAGTACAGGTAGAGGTTTGGCTATCGTAGAGGTTTGGCAGTGGTAGAGGTTTGGCTGTCATAGAGGTTTGGCAGTGGTAGCGGTTTGGCTATCGTAGAGGTTTGGCAGTGGTAGAGGTTTGGCTGTCATAGAGGTTTGGCAGTGGTAGCAGACTAAAAATCCTGTCAAGAGAGATTCTTCCTTAAATTGAATCATACCTGAACATAGTTCGATGCCGGATGAATAGATCGAGGAAAGAAAAACGACATATTAAGTGGTGGGTGTGGAGAATTTCCTACACTGGATTTAAAGTTAGCTCAACCAAACACGGATGAAATGACAAAGCCATATTCGTCCCACCTGCTTTATTGCTAACTGTTTTTAATGCAGGTACTTAAGATGGTCATGAGGGACCTGGTTCCACCAAGCTGGACCTCACAGATACATCACCACATGCTCATACCCGACCCGACAGACAAAAGACATCATGAAAGCTTAAGTACAATGTTTTTCAAGACTTCCGCTAATCTTATACCGTAACGTCATTTCTTGAAGTACGAAGTGCATTAAAGTCAAAGAATTTTAAATAAGTTCCGTCACTCTGATAACCGAAACTTTTATTCGTCGAAGTGACGAAGTGTAAAATTAAAAGAACTTCAAGAAAGATCATGAAAAGCATAATTGTTAACTGTGTTGATGTTGTAGTGTATGGTATAAGGAAATAGTTTCATTAAACTTTCAAGCTACAAATCAAGACAGGAATGAGCGATGTCGATCCAAAAGTCACAAGTTAATTAAAATGGCAAAGTTTACAAGATGGGAAAAAGAGATTATGCTTTTTGGTTGATGAACTCAAAGGGCTCAAGATCACATAATCACATACAAGACAAGAAAAAGGAACAAGCTCAGCCTTAAAGTCAATGGATCACTAACCAAAGAAGGCGAAGACAAAAGATCAACTATTACCTAAAAAGGACTCAGATCAAGACAAGAAGCTGTCTAACGATTAATGATCAAGGTCACAAGGAAGATCTTTATGATCACCGCCTTAGGGGTTAAGATTGTTAAAGAACACAGAAAGTGATGGCTTGGATGGAACGGAAAGCGGATATCAAGATCTGTGTCTCGGTGAAATGTTTTGTTTATTTAAACAAAAGGATGTTTTGGGAAAGTAGTCGTAACATGACTTTTGAAATGAAGTTTTTAAGTTAATATGGGACCTTGTAACTCTGATGTTCTTCATATAAATAAAAATGAATTTGATTTATAAACGTATCTTTTGAACGTTTACTGGGACTCGTGTGCATGTATTATGAAGTAGCACCCCAAATGTTGTATTCCGCTGCGTATCGTATTTTGGGGGTGTTACACACTATAAATAAAAGACTCAAAAATGAGTTTTCAGTGTGCAAAATCATATTCTCTATACCATACACATAAAAGACAATTTTCTAAAGAGAAGAAGAGCAGCCAAAGGTCAAGCATTGATCACGATTTCATAGAAGACACCGTGTAATTCCTATACTCTTGTAATCATTTAATTTTTGGTATCGTTCGGTAAAACGTTTAGTTTACCTTGGTTATTTGATCACGCTTGTATAACTACAATGATTATGGGCTAATACCCTCGGGTATAATCCATCTTAATAAAGATTTAATGTTTGGTTTGTTTTAAACTCGATTTCTTAATTTATCGTTTAAAGTTTAATTATGTTTATCACATGATACTTGTCTACGTGTTTGAATATGCGACCTATCATTCAACTGGGTCTAGTTATGCCTAACAAGTGAACTAGATACTGGGATAGCTCTTCATATCGTGTTTTATATTACTGGACCAACAGGATCACAAATAATGTTCTATCTTTGTCTTTAATTATGAGCTTAGTTGGACCGGCAGGTGACCCGTATGTTTCAACAAGTATGTTCTTAATTAATTGATAAAGACTTGAACATTGAACTACCAATATATAAAATACCATCAAACAGTAAGTGGGTAAAGTCCTGATGGGCTAGGGTTTAACAAGATCACCATTTCTTTAATCCATATATAGATTATAATTAAACTAAAAGGATGCTTTATGCGGATACGTTAACTGTGACAAGATTCAACGTGTCTAGGTCTTAGGATGATGTCCCGTCTAAGTCTTAAGAATGATATGCCGCTTCGAGATAAGTAATTATTGCACTAAACAAACAAACCAGTATTATATCGGATTTAATATGGCTAATACAATTTTCTATCATTTGGTTTGTACCGCTCTTTTATCTTTTGATTGTTTTCTTGCATGTTTATTGTGTTTGGAATTGATTATTGTCACCATAAAACCTGTGTTAGTCTCTCAGACTGAAAACCCCCTATTATCATTAGAACTAGGTTTAGCATATGTTTAACAAGTAATTAGAATTAACATAATTAGATTAATTAAAATACTGATAGAATATAAGGTTAACGACCTCGCTCTTAGTGTTCGACACCCTACTTACCACGAAAACTCCACCCGATCGGGTACACTGCCCGTTAAAGTGTTGTTTTAGGATAAGTCGGCTAAATATAAATTTAAAACTTGGTAATTAATAAATTATCTAGATTAGAAAAGGGTAAGGAGGCTAATGAAGAATGCAAAATATGTCAAGACCTTAGGTTTGAAAATGAAAAGCTTAAGAAAGAAATTTCCAAGCTTAATCAATTAAATAATAGTAGTCACTCACTTAAGAAAATAATAAGTCTTCAAAAACCATCCGGAGATAAAACCGGTCTAAGATTTAATTTTACCAAAGGATCAACTAGTGAGACTAAACAAGTAAATTTTGTAAAGTCACATGAGGTTCAGTCTAAAGAAAAATTAGTAGAATCAAACTCAAGCCCAAAACCAAAATTTATACGTATAAACAATACTAAAATACCCATTGCAAGCGACGATGGAGAAAAACGTTTTTATAAATCTTCCTTAAAACCCGGAGTCGGATTTACTAAACCTAAAATGAGATCTAAAACTCCTCCTTCGAAAAGAACTAATAACCCTCAACCTCGGTCTAAAACACCACAACCTAGGAGAGATCAAGGTAGACAAAATTACCCTAATAATAATCATTCAATGTGGAATTATTCACAACAACCAAACTTCTCTTCATGGGGAATATGTCCACCCTATATGTATCCGAATCAAATGCAACATATGCAAAATATGTTCGGGACTAACAATTTTGGACCCATGAGACATTGGGGACTAAGTGGTTAAGTCGTTACAACATTTAAGTTGAGTTGTTCATGAACATTATTTGGAATCCGATGAGTGAATACATTCTTAAAATCTTATGACGGGATTACCAAAAGATTTCTCCTCCAAAGTTTGCTCACTTAAATATGTTGAAGAAAACACATCGTAAGTAAAGGTATGTCTTCTTTCCAAACCTCTTAGAATTTAGATTATGTGTTAAATGCTAAATGATTATATATTATTATGCTACAAGTAGTATTTGCTAAACAAATAAGTTATAATTAATAGAATATAATCTAAGCTTGTGAAAATAGTGTAGTCACTAGAAATTCCATTTGTTGGTTTTCTAGAATTACGAGAAATTGTTCATAATGAACTCTTCTCTCACGTAGTTAAAATTAGGATTCTCTACGTACCAGTGAACTCACGTAGATGAAGAAAAGTGAGTTAGTGGGTAATTATTAACATAGAAGTAGGATTAGTTTTACATCTTACGCCGGAAAGGCATGACATCAAAACACTATGGATGAAACAAACTCCCTTTAACTACGACGTCCGCCTTGTCTACACATCTACAATGAACTACGTCTATCGGAATCCTCTCATCAAGCTTTGACTTCATCATCACGAATTAATCATCTCTCAAACACTCCAAATCGTGACAATTAATTATTTCATCCGAAGTAATTAATTCATTTAATTAACAAAAAGTTGATTGAAAACGTCAATAAATCCTCATTAAATCTTCTCTCGATTTGACAACTTGATTATCTCATCCGAAATAATCAAAGTTTTTTAATTAACGAAAGGTTAATTAAAATGTCAATTAAATTTCGTCAATCATCTCTAAACCTCCTCTCGATCTAAAAATCTTGACAACTTAATTATTTCATAGAAATTATTTAAGTTTACTTAATTTAACAAAAAGTTGATTAAATGTGTCAAGTATTTTTCTCCCGTCATTCTTTCGAGAACTGGATTATCTAAAATAACATTACTAGTAGCTTTCGATGTATTTTGATAATTGTTTATTGACAAAACTAGTCAAAATAAAAAAACCATGAAAATTTTGGTCGTTAGATAGGCGGCCCCCTTAATTTTAAGGGGACCAGTCTTGTTAATAAGGGGCGGCCCCTTCATCTTTAAGGGAACCGAACTCTTTAACTAGCCAAACAGTCCTTCCCTCTACAAAACTCATTCCCAGACACCCCATTCCATCATCTCCCTTCTTCCTGCTACTGCGTGACGAACACACACACTCAAACACTTCAAAATCTAACCCCCAAACTCGAAATCCATCCAATTTCGTGAGAGGCAAACACCTACAACGTGATTGACAACATCCATTGTAAGATTCATCATACTTTTCTCTTTCGATTTTATCCAATTTTGTTCTTAATCAAAATTGGGTATTTTTCAATTTTTTGTGTCTTTTATATTTTCATGATTTGGTTTAGGAAATTCATAACTATAATGATCCCTGTAGTAATAGGAATTCGAAATTTCCATTAGGATTGAATCAAAACTTTTTTTGGTGTCGAAAATTTCATACGAACATATATACATTTTTAATTTTTTCTCAAAACAAAAAGTTATACATTGTTGATTCACGCCAAAAACACGTTAAAATAATCATACGTTGATTATCAAAGCATACATAACTCAATATATATTTTTTAAATCAATGGGTGAAATTTTATAAAAATTAAGGGGTGTTTGGTTCATATCCTAGGATTATAGTCTAGAGTCGAAATAACCATCACTATATTTTAGTCACATGTATAATCACATAAATAACTTGTATAAGTCATCAAGATATATAATTCATATATATATATTGATACATTTAATAAAAAACTATAACATAAAGGGGTGTTTAGTTTAACGTTTTAGAGCATAGTATTGAGTCAAAACAAACACCATTTCATTTTCGTCAAGTCATACGTAATGAACTCACTTTAGTCGGCAAAATATACAACTTAGTGTATATTTTTCGATGATCTTAGTCAAGTCTTGTGTTGATAAAGAAGCGTTTGGATCATTTCCTAGAAATTTAATCTAAGATAGAAATAATCTACACTCTACTTATTAAATCACAATACTTGACAAGATTACACTAAATGTCGAAATATATAGTTCAATATATATTCTTTTCGACACTCTAGATTGAGTCAAAAATAAATTAGGAAACATATGGATTACTTCTTAGGTTTTTTATTTTTGGAGTCGAAGTAATCTTTGTCCCACATATGTCATTTTCAATTTTTTTATATACTTGTAGTAATATTTTATTTTGTCGTTGTCTTGTTTAGGTGATAAACATGCCTCGAGCAACCGTTGGTGATACTTCCTGCACTAAATCCTATATCCCTAAAGTATCCGAAATACCCGGATTCTCTCCCGTTCTTGCTAAATTCTATAAACCAATCAAAAACCATTGCATTCACGAGGGTCGAGTCGTAGATCAACTCTACTTCAAATCCAATGGCATTGAGCGAATGTTCACCAATGTTCGCTTCAATTGTCTTTTCGAAAGCAATAAGCCAATCATTCCTCGATTCATTCTAGACTTTTATAGTCAAGTCAAAGTCCAAACCGATGAGCACGATTATCTCCCAATCTCATTCATGATCCAACATGAATTAATCACTCTCTCACACAATTCGGTCAAATTCTCATAATTCCATACAATAGTCAAGCCGTTTTCACAAACGAATGGGATCTTGCATCTCTTGCATACTCTCAAGAAACCGAGGGACCATATCACACCTATCTTCCTACTCTTGATGATATCCGTCGATTTCTTTAAATTGAACGTGTCGATTTAAACCGCACCATCAAAAGCCAAAGTGTCGTTCTCACTCCTAATCAAATTCTTACCAAAGAATTAAGACAAGACATGAGGCGTTGGGAAGAACTCATTCGTGAGAATGTGTTTGGACTAGGAGGCAACCGGGACCATCTTCTGGCTTGTCTCGCTCACATGTTTTATTGTATTGTTGCCGAAGAACAATATAATCTTGCTTACTTCTTTGTCAAAATAATTAAATGTGCTCGATCCAATCCAATTGCCAATCTTCCTTATGGCATGTTTTTAACTCGTCTTTATCGACACAACATGGAACACTACCAACATCTTGACAATGCCATTTACAATGTTGTTGATCGGGTCATGCGTCCACTTGCTCTCAAACAAACACGAAAACCCCAAAGTGATCATGGAAAAGCCCATCACTCTATCTCATCTACATCCGCCCATCATAACCATGGATCTTCATCTCGCCAAGGAGATGATGATGAAGATGATGGTGCTTTTTATGCTAGTACCCCATCTCCTACCACCTACCTAAACTCTCTCAAACCTCTCGATTACCAACAATACGACATTCCCACTTCTTCTTAACAAGATGATGATCTTCTCTTCGAACGTCAAACCGACTTGCTCAATCAAACATAAAAAATGCATAAGGAACTTAGAGGTGGATTCAAATCATTTAGCAAAGCATTGCAAGGAGTCTTCGGAAAGAAAAAGAAATGAAGATGTTGAATGATGATTAGCTTGGTAGAATAATTAGTTTAGGACCTTGTGTGAACTTATGTTTATGTTTAATTAATTCTGTGATGACAACCCGACTTGGTCGGAAGTATGTGAACTTATTTGGCTTACTTAGAACCTCTAATTACTTTGTGATATTAGTATGTTCTTAATGCTTATCTTTATCTCGTATATTTTTTTTGCTATTACATACATACATGATATACTTGGTTTTATGCATATATATGTTCACATAGGACTTGCTGTAAATTGACCACCAAAACACAACCTTTCCTACAGAATTTTTACAAAAATTAAATTTTGAGACATCTGAAAAGCATAAGATGGGCGGCCCCTTTAATTCATAAGGGCGGTCCCCTTATCTTTAAAGATAAGGGGACCGACACCATAATTAAGGGGAGCGGCTATACATTTCACGGGTTTTACTGTTTCTTTCTGATTTTTGACTATCTTTTACGTAGCCTCAGCTATCCTTACCCAGAACGCTCGAACATACTTTGGATATCCCTAAACTAATTTAAATTCATTCCATTTCTAAACTATTCTCTTCTAATAATTCCCTCTAAATGTTTACCACCACTTCATCATCTTCTTCATCAATTATCAACCACCACAAACCTCCATGGCATCCACTAGGGCTTCCATTTTCAAAGCTTCTAAACGACCAAAAATCAACATCATTCCATCAAAACAATTATTTGTGGATTTAACTCAAGATGACACTAAAACCCTATCACTAAAAACATCAACTCCCATCACCTAGTGCTCCAAATGCACCTTCAAAAACACCATCAACTAAAGATACTTCTTCCTCCTTCATTGACTACATACCCAAATCACCAACTTCCTCCACATCACCATCAACCAATGGTTACTTAAAGTCACCAACATCTCCACCTTCAAGAGTTCCTCCACCACCTCTAATTCAAGAAAGTAGATCAATGGACATCACACTCACCCTTTCACCAATTACTCCACTTGATGTTCAATTTAATACTCCATCACCCTCTCTACCTCTCTTTGGTCATCCCATTCCATGGAACCTTCTTGAAGCTCATGAAGATTCATGCTTGTGTTGAATTCACAACGGTACTCTCATCTTTGGATTGAGAGATGAACTCCAATACATGTTTTCTTACATAGAACATATGTTTTCACAACCTCCCATTCTAAACACTCTACCACCATCAATTTCTCCAAACTAAACATACACCATGTTTAGCCATTTTCAAATAATTGTCAACCAAACCTTTTGCAAGCAAGTCCTATGGAATTCTAGGAACATTAGGACCTTTGTAGTTTAAATTTTATGTATGTTGTATCAATATGCTTCAAGCATATTATTTTAATTTGATGTATGCATGATTGTGTTTTATACATAAGTCTTATGTTTAATGAATGCTCTTTAGTCTTCTATTATTATGCACTTGTTGAATGACTCATATTCTAGTATTTTTCCTCTTTCTTTGCTATATGTTAGAAATTGTTATCTTGTTCTTCTAACTTGTTTTTGTAGCAAAGTTATCATAGCTCGATTCCTTGGTGCCCTCGAACGAGGGGGAGTACACATCAAGAGGGAGCATTTATTCCGTCGGTTTTACTAACATTTATCGACGAAGCCTTTTTGATTCTACAAAAAGGGGAGAAATAGAAATAAAACTCACTAAATACTTGTTTAAAAATAATGTTACATTTAATGAGTTTAGATTTTGTAATCATCAAAAAGGGGGGAAATTATTGATAGAAATAATGCCTAAAAACATTATTAATATTTTTCGACCTCTCTAAGTTTTGATAATCACAAAATGTAAAAACGTTAAATGTAACATTAAACGTAAACAAGTAATTAGTAGTAAATTTTCATTTTGACAAATTAATCACTTAAATGTATGAATTAATAAATGCTTAATGCATTTTATGATCAAAGGATTTTTATTTAATATTATATTTTTTTATAAAAATGTCACAAACATTTTTATAACTTTTACAAAACATTTTTAGATTTAAAAGAAATGTTTTATTCAAATAAATATTTTAAATTAAAATATTCTACCTAAAACGGATAGAAATGTTCCAGAAAACACCTCCCCTGGAAAAGACAAAAAAGGGAGCGTCCTGGCCTAGCCAGACCCCTTAAATACACGGGTGGTCCTCTTAAATATAAAGGGACCGGCACCCTAATTAAAGGGACCGGCCAGACAAAAAATCTCCCCAGTTTGCCTATAAATAATGGACTATTCCCCACTGATTTTCTTACATTTTGCACATACTTTCTTTCTGTTCTAAATCAGTTTATACTCTCCTTTCACTCCTTTGATCATTTAATCTTAAGCTTTTGTTTCCAAGTGATCCAAGATTAATTTCTCAAGTGCAAGAGAAGAATACTTCTTATCATCAAGTCAAGAAGTGTTATAGTTTAGTTGGTGTTGTTGTGAAGTTGTGTTAGATCTTGTAAATTGTTTGTGTATATTATGAAGGTGTGTATTATAGTTGCATATAATAGTTAGATTGTGGTGATCATTGTAAGTAAAGTTAGATCGGGGTGATCTTTTTAAGTAGTGTTAGGTTTGTGTGATCGTAGTAGTGTCTAAGCGTAGTGAAGTTGTGAAGCGTAGTGAAGCGGTGAAGTGAAGTGAAGTAGTGAAGTGAAGAGAAGGTGTGTAGTGAAGTGAAGTAGTGAATTGTTGTGAAGTAGTGCGGTTAGTATTTTGGTCCTCAAAATACAAAAGTTGTGTTAGATTCGTTCTAGCTAGGATTAGAACTCGACATTTGGCTTAATGTCGAAAATCGGTGTAAGCTTAGTTGTGTACGGTTTTCTTCGCCAAAAGGGAGTTTGTTGACATAGTAAAGAGAACTCTCGAGTTTGGTGCTCGAGGAGTAGAGTAGGGCGAAGAGGTGCTTCATACCGAACTACTATAAATCCTTGTGTTGTGGTTTGATCTTTCTAACTCTTATCTCTTGTCTTTCATATTATTTATTTACTTATTTTTATTGTTCATATTGTGCACATATTGAGATCACATAAAGTCGAATCTAAGTTTTTATAAACAAACTATACATTAATTTAAAAAGCGGTAAACTATTCAACCCCCTTCTCGTTTTCCACAGGGTTTTCTCAATCAGTGGTTACTTCAAATAGCCTACAAAGGGGTTGGTAAAAAGATAGTTAAAGAGAGTTTATGAGAAGAGACTTAATCAGCAGTTGTTTCTCATGGGATAGATTTAAGCTAATATATTCTTCACACAAGTATTCAAATATATGTGTGTAGAAGGTTTTGCTAATTTTGAGGTATCAAAACCAGCAAGGGGGAAGGAGTAGATACACCTGAAAGTCCTTACCTTTCTTTTTGTTAGGCCATGTCGGGAAGATAAATGTCATAACCATAGAGAAAATCAGCGCTTTAACTTGTGGCTTTTGGGTGCATTATTTCAACCACATGGGGGAATAGATGTCTTTTTAATTTTAGTATGCATTATTTGAGCTTCCAAGGGGAAGAGTTGTGAGAAGAATCATTCAAGCATGAAAAGATACATTGCTGATTCAGTTATTCTTTCCCTGAATGGTTAATCATTAAGCTTATTATCAAAGAAGCAGTAATATATGACATGGTTTGCTACTAATTTCGATGTGCACTTAATTATTCTAAGCTTGTAAGAAAGATTTGAAACTGCTCAATATAGGATTGTTGGTTCGAGGGGAAGCTAATAAAGCTTCTAAATAAAGAATATGTGGCATGAATTAGGGGGAAGCTAATTTAGAAGCTTCTCCTTAACCAAAAGTGTAAGGGTTACTTGTTCAATGCTATTTAAATATTTTCTCTACAAGGTACTACAAAGATGATTCATTCTAGAGTGCATCATGGAAGTCAAAGACTACAGAAGACATCATCGGTATTGGAAGCTTCATAGAAGCTCTTGTTCTTATTCAGTATGTACTTGTTAAGAAAAATTATAAGTAATTCCGTATATCGTCCCGTGGGGGAAGATTGTTGGGAATTCATTTTATGTGATGACATTACAGAATTACCATAGTTTATCATAGTCGCATACGCAGGGACTAGAATAGGCAATGTAGTATAGTTTAGAAGCGTATGAATTATAAATACCCCTCTATGACTTCCATGAAGGGGTTGAGACTCTTGTATCATTTTACATTTCATATTCATTATACACTTTATTTCTCTCTCTAGTTTCTCTCTACAATATGGCTATCTTATGGTTTGAGTCTTTGCGACCCCCGAATCATTGATTCTTTAGTTCTAACATACATGTTTGGTTTTTGGTATCGTTCATTATTGTTTATTTTATCTTAATCGTTCATCTATGAAATTTGTATAGTTACAATGGCTATTAGCTAATACATTTAGGTATTATCCATGTTTATGCTAATTTAACGTTTCGTTTAATTTTTATGTCGATTGCATCTTATTCGTTGTGTGTTGTTTTATGTTTATATATTTATACTCGTTTACATGCTTGATGACATCAAATAACGTCACTTTATTATATCATTTATTCTGCAGATGTAGTCGTCGTTCTCCCACTTTGCTTTGCGTCTGATTGCTTCCATTGTATTTTCCTCCAACAACTCTAGCATCGGGGTAGTCAGAACATGCACAACCTTTAAAGTTATCAAAAGGAAGTGCATCTTCTTCTGCCATCGTCTAAAATCATACCTTTCAAACTTATCCAATTTTCTAAAGTTAGCAGTCATCTCTTTCACAATACTTCCTCTAGCCATGATTATCACAGAATACTTTATACATTTGTTAGAAAATGGTTAGGGTGTGTGATGATAATCTTGGACATCTTACTTGAATAGTATTGAGTTTACTTTCCGTATAAAGTATTTTGACCCTATTGGTGTCTGGGTATCATGAAATCCATATCGGGATAATTCAAGAAGAAAACACTTTGTTTCTAGGCACAAGAGAACAAAGCATGAACAAAGAGGAATTGTATGAAATTTTTCGTATGTAAGATGAGACCAGATATGTTTGTTATATAACAAACAGTTTGACAGTTAAGGCGGTTGAAGTCAATTAAAGTTGGTTAATTTCCAACAGACATGACTCTTCACCACCAGGCATGTTGGTTGGGTTTTAGCGGGAAAACTGGTATCTAGAGCACCAAATATACCGTTTAGGTTGAGGCTTTGCCCCTTGACCCCGCAAAGGGGCGCGTCCCCCTTGACCCCCGCATCTTTGTCATGGTCGAGTTCATATTAGCTCAACGAGTGTGCACTTCACACTTCCTTAACTCGTATCCGAGTTGAATATAAAATCTCATCGGTCTCTAGTAAATCGAAATTACCTAAAATAGTTTATGACACTAAAATCACCAACAAGAGCATTGGGTGTCACGACGGGTGAGCTTGCCGAATCCGACGTAACCACCATTCAACATCACCGTTCCCTCGCCACCACATCACATGGGCTCTCCGAATCCGATTTCGCCATCTACGCGACAAAGAAAGAAACAAAATGAAAAGAATATTACCGTTTGCAACATTTATATTTTGATATAAAAAATAAATATAAACAAACCCATTTAACCACTGTAAGATAAAAGTTGTACCAAGGGTGGGACAAAGTAGCTAAAATGTTGCCTTCTTGCTCCCTTGTGGGGTTCGAACGCCTAAAGGCTTCTAGGAAATCATAGGAGCATTTTGGCTCTTATCGGGTTTCTTAACGATCATAACTCGTGATTTACAATGTGACCTAAAGTTTCCTTGTATTTTTAACGGATGTAAAAATATTTTTAGATGAACTTTGAATATTTACACTATGGGTAAATAAGTTAAATTGCTTTAAGTTTAGTATGGACCATTAACGGACGTGTCAGAACGCGTTGTTTGATATCTCAAGCCATTTGCGGGATATCCTCCCGGAAATTGATCAAATATAAGTAATCATCTATAATGAGATAATTAAAGAGAATAATAGCACTAACGATCAAATAGATAATAAACTAATTACCGTAAATCACGGAAATCGATCTGACAGAAATAGAAAAGGCTAAAAGTCAAAGGACTTAAAATAGAACATTATGAACTAGAAAATCCGCAAGGGTTACAGTTTAAGTAAGTAACAAAGTTGGACCGCAAGGATTAAAGTATGTATTGCATGGTATACAATATCCGAAGCAGCGATTACGATTGCACTAAGCTCATGACACCAAAACTAGACAAAGTTATGTATGCCAATCAATTTCAGACAAAGTAAGTAAGTGCCCCAATGAATGCCAATCAATTTCAGACTATCAAAGTATCCTAGTGAGTGCCCTTAGTGAGACACCTAAAATCCGACATGGTATACGCCCGTTGGCCTTGTAGACACCAATCCTGGACGGGGATGTCAATCCCAATAGATCTATTTATAACACACGTGCTTACATAAAGTAATTAACGGTTCATGATAATTTCGAGCATATTAGATTATCACTACTTAGGGTAATCTGTAATCATTTGAAAGAAGGTAAAGTATTTGCGTCCATAAGTGTAAACAAGCAATGTATCTCACCCCGAGATTTGTAAAGTAATTATAAAACAAGTGAAAGCGGGGCTATAAACTCATCTTAAGTGATGGAATTGATTTTAGAAAAATCAACAAGGAATGTCGTCGCAAAGGACCGGTATGCAACCTATTTTAATTATAGGTCGATTTAGAATAACGCATGTAAACATAAAACAATGCACTGTATTTTGTTTGTGGTGGTGGTGGTGGTGGTGGAATCTCATCATTTGATCCAGCCATTTAATAGATTTGTAAGGTAGAGGTTTATAACTGGAGGGTTTTAGTTCTTCTTACTCAGAGTTTCTCTACAAGCTCTGATACCACTTGTAGATCCCAATTCAATATAGATCTTTCTAGCCTGTTTAAGGGTTGTAGCCAATATGGATAGTTCCACACAAACTACAGGAGAAACAATGACTATGAACACTATAAGTTATGCGGAAACTAACTTATAATGCTAAGAAGAACAATGAATATTATAACTAAACTTTTGTATTAATCTAAAAAGATTACAGATTACTAACTATGAGATTGAGAGATGTGATGAGATGGATATCTTCTCTAATGCCGTAGGGTTCCTTTTATACACCAAGGATAAACCCTAACAGACTTACAAAACGCGTAGAAGATAATGCATATCTTTTCCTATAATATCTCATGCATATCTCTTAAACGGTACTAACTATTAAACGGTACTAACTATTTTGTACTGACGGTACAAACTAATACTAACAGTACAAACTATAACTGTCGGTACTTTCTACTACAACTAGCGGTACTAAGTTAGGAAAACATACTTCCTAATAATCCTCCCCTAAACATGATTGTTCAACTTGTTTAACTTCATGTTTCCTCAGTTTACTCTTCTTGAACTCTTGGAGGATGTATCCAAACACTCTGTCAAATCTTGATCTGATCTTTGATGATTTTGACATCTTCAGCTATCCCTCTTTATCAGCATCTTGTTTTCATAGCAACACAGCAACATCCAACTAAGTTGGCTTTATAGTTTTTGGCAAACTACCAGCCATTAACGGATTTGATGTTCCTTTACCAGTAGCCATTTGCTCTAGGATAGCTAATTTTTCATTGTAAACAACAAGGTGAATTGAAAACCTTATAGTTTTGAGTAAACTATCAACTATCAATGGATTTGATTTGTCTTTACCAAAATCCATTTGCTTTTGGATTGGTTAATGCTTTATTGCCATAACATGGGGCATTGATAACCATATAGGTTTTAGCAAACTATCAACTATCAACAGATTTGATTTGTCTTTACCAGGAATTGTTTGATCCTGGGCTAGCCAACTCTTTACTGTGAAGCTAGGTGAGTTGAGAACCATACAATTTTTGGTAAATTGTCAACCATAAACGGATTTGAGAAGTCTTTACCACAAGCTGTTTGCTTATGGACTAGTCAGTTCTTATGTCTGTTAAACATGGTGAACTGATGACCATTTGTTATGTGGTTTTGAAACCAACACTCAAAGATCCTTCTCATTTCCATCAAAGTTTTCAGGTTCTAACTCTGCAATTAACGTCTTGACAAATCTAATCAACTCCAATGCTATAGTATTGTCATCTTCAAATTCCAATTTCAATTCTAGCATTTGCACCAATACTTTCTTTCTCAAAGGATACTGTTTCTCAACAAGCATATAAATGACTAATCCTTCATCAGTCATTAGAGTATGTACCCCTGAAGAACCATGTAGCTTCCAACTTACTACATTCCAATCCTGCTGTGAGTTCCAAAACTCATCTTCATCACTTGGATTGATCATTATCATTAAGTCTCCCCAAAGTACTCTGTCAAAACCTTTAGGTATCTCATCTTTGTATCTGTCCATCATAAGTTGATATACAACATTCAAATCATCTTTATCAAATATGGAAAGCACCTTCATCAGAGTACTAAAGTATATCCTTTGTCTATTGCTTCTAATCACCACATTTATTTTAATCTCCTCTAAATCTTTAGCTTCATCATACTGTGGTTTAATTCCAAGATGCTCAGAGTTCCATTCTATGATAGGATACTTCTTGTAAAGTATTTCATAATCCACCACTTTATCCTCATCTGGAGCTATTGTTAAACATAATCTCAGCTCATCATTCTCTTTCTCACTATCAGTATTATCATCCTGAGAAGTATCTTGTATGAATCTTCTTTTCCTTGACTTCATCTTTTTCCTAGTGCCAAGTTTTCTCTTTTTGGTACATTCTTCTTCTTTTCTTTCCTCTTTAATACTATCATCCTTCTTTGTACCAGTAGCTTTCTTGTTCACATCTTTTATTATCCTCTCATCCTCAGCAGAACCAATAGCAATAAAGTTTTCATCAGACCTTTTTACCTTTTCATACAAGACTTGTATTTCTTCAAAATTCTTAGTCTTTAAATCAGAATGCTTCTTTCCTCCAACATGCTTCAAATATGTCATCATTTGATTTCTTAGCTGAGTTCTTGTAGGTGGTCTACTTCTGATTTCAGCAGCTCGTTGTTGTGCAAGAAATCTCCTTTGTGGAGCAATAGTATCATGAAGTAACTTGGCTCTCTCTTCAATAATGAACTTTTCTATTTCTTCTTCTTGAAGCCTTGCAGCTAGAATGCTATCAGCTTCAATTCTAGCCTAGATATCATCATAATCCCTTATAAGTGCAGCCTTTGTAGCTTCCGCTTTAGCCAACTTTTTCTTTTCCTCTTTTGTTTCCCATTCCTCTTAAACCTTTCTAGCTATTTCTTCATCATTAACAAGCTGATCAAACTTTCTTTCAGCTTTATTAACCCCTTCTGATTTAGCCTCTGACTCAGCTTCTTCCTCAAGAACTTTCTTGCCTTTATCTTTAGGATCAATCTTAGGAATAGGCTTCAATGTTAACACTGATCTTGTTGATGTAGGCCTTGGTCTATCAGAGTCTTCCGCATCTTTAATCTCAACTCCTTATTGCTTAGCCTTATTTTGGCTGATGGATACCAGAAACTCAGCAATGGTTTCATCATCTCTAAAAATTGTTAGAGTAGCTGTTGGAGTAGCATTTTCATATGAATTTCCATTTTTTGGCTCAGCAGTACCTTCATCGAGCTTGTCGGTACTAACATTTAGCTGGTCGGTACTAACTTTTGGCTTGTCGGTACCTTCATCTGGATTGACAGTATTAACTTGATCTTCAGTACTTACTCCCTTTTCATTGTGAGCTTCCTCAGTGTCCATGTAATCTATTGCATCAAGATCAACATCAAAAGTTTGATCCTTGTGTGCAGTTGGTTTAGATTTGGCAGTTTTCCTCCCCTGTTTGGATACAGACGCTTTCTGCATCTACTTTTTATGCATAGATTTCTTCCTTGCCAATCTTGTCTTCATGGAAACACTCTTCATCCAAGCTTTGTGGTGTGTGATCACAGGTCTGGCCTTGTTCTTAAGCTTCTTGAGTTGTGCCTTCAAATCTTTGATTTCTTTAGCTTGAATTGTGACCTGTTTACACAAAGAAACACAAAGATCATATACACTTTGGAGTGTCAGGCCATCCTCATTCCCTAATAGGGATTTATCACTGGATGACTGACCTCCATGATTCCCACCAAAACCCTCTGGATTGGAATCAGGAATAGGAATAGAAGGAGAGGGTCTGGGAGATAGGTCAGGCTGTAACTCAGGTTGGTCTTCACTTGGGTGAGTAGGAGAGGGTATTGGTTAGGATTCAGATGGTCTTTCTGAAGCTTCACCCTCATCCTCTATTGGTTGAATCAACATAGAGTCAAATAATGGTGTGACATTCCCTGAAAAGTTTTTACCCTTTTTAACCATAAATGACAAAACCTTACTAGTCAGGGTATTAATAGGGAAGTGATCTAAAGGGATAGGCACATTGTTTAACTGTTTAGCCAAAAAGACTGAAATAAATCTTGGATACATGACAAACTTTTTCTTTGCATCCAAGTGTCTCATCATACCATCAAAAATTAATTTGGAAAAATTGTATTTTTGATTAGTTGCCAAACAAATCACTGCTGTGGCAATATTAGTGGGAATTTGATCCCAAGAAGTGCTTTTAGAACTTATGCAGTGATTCATGGTATGAAAAAGAAATTTCCATTGAGGTGAAAATAGGGCTTTGTTAAATGTTAAGACAGTTAGGTCCCCCTCATACCCCATTAGCTGAATAGTATCAAATATAGCCTGATTGTTCAAAGTATCTATCCCATCAGCATCATTAAAAAGAAGATCACTTCTTATTGATGCCTCAGAGATAGTCACAGGCTTGCCAGCAACTGTGGCAGTAATATACCTAACATTGTTGATTGTTTTGGATTTAGCAGACATCCAGAACTGTTCAACAAAGGTAGTAGAGACTACAGGACTTACAGTGAGAGCATAGTGAATTGAGCTTCGTGTAAGAAAGTCCATAATCTCATGGAACTCAGCATTCCCATCAGTCTTCTCTAAGTAAGCGATCATGTTGTGTTTAGGGCATGATTCAAGAGCGGCCATTCTTGACGAATTGATGGTTGTCGGTGATGAAAAGATTAGGGTTGTTTTAGAAGAGAGCGATTAAGAGATATTATGTGAGTAAATTGTGCAATTGAGATGGGTTTATATAGGTTGAACAAACCCAAGATCAAAGAAACCATTACAATTTACACTTTAGACCCTTGGCGGTATTTTCTCCAACGGCTTTATAGCGGTACAAACTTTGCCTGTCGGTACTAACTATAAGCCTATCGGTACTAACTTTTGTTAACCAAAAATTGAACAAGTCTGGCAACAAGAGTTCTTTAGTACCATCGATAGCTCTTTCCAATTACTCTCTGGAACCCAAATAACTCTATGAAAAACATCACCATCGTCAAGATTCTTCTGCTCACAGAACACTTCATACAAATTGTACAACAAATCAACTTGCCTCCCCTTAACTAATGCAGCCTATTGATTGATCATTCCAATGTTAACAATCAAGAAATTAAACCTACTAACATCAAAACCTTTGGTTAAAAGATTAGCAACATTGTCATTAGTGTGAATCTTTAGCACCTGGATAAGTTTCTTCTCATAAGCATCCCTAATGAAGTGGTGCCTAATTTCAATATGCTTTGTTTTGGAGTGAAATACTGGATTCTTTACAATGCATAAAGTACTCTCATTATTAATGTAGATCTTTGTGTTCATAAAATTGAAGCCATAGTCTAACATTTGATTTTGAATCCACAAAACTTGCCCAAAGCAGTTGGCAGCAGCAACATATTCTGCCTCTGTAGTAGAAGTAGCCACAATTGTCTGCTTCTTGCATTGCCATGAAATAAGTGTCCTGCCAAGAAATTGACAACCTCCTGTTGTGGATTTCTTATCAAGATTTGCTCCAGCATAGTCACTATTTGAGTAAGATTCTAGGTCAAATGATGACACTCTAGGATACCAAAGGCCCAGTTTGGGTTTGCTCTTGAGGTACCTAAAGATTCTCTTCACAACATTTAGATGGGAGGTCTTTAGAGTTACCTGAAACCTAGAACAAGCACAGACTGCAAACATAATATCAGGCCTAGAAGCAGTCAAGTACATTAAAGAGCCAATCATGGATCTATAAAGGTGTACATCCACATCAGTAGCTTCCTCATCCTTGACCAAAGGCTTCTGGGTCTCAATTGGTGTACTAGCAGTCTTTACACTGGCAAAATCAAACTTCTTCAGGATTTCTGCAACATACTTATCCTGACTTATAAAAATACCATCTTCTTTCTGTTTGACTTGTAATCCAAGAAAGAAGGTGAGCTCTCCCATGGAACTCATCTGAAATCTACTCGTCATCAATGCCTCAAATTGATCATACCAAGATCTCTTTGTAGAACCAAAAATAATGTCATCCACATAAACTTGTACTAACATGATATCATTTTTGTCCTTCTTAATAAAAAGAGTCTTGTCTATAGTTCCTCTTCTGTATCCACTCTTCAACAAGAAAGTAGATAAAGTAGCATACCAGGCTCTGGGAGCTTGGTGTAAACCATAGAGAGCTTTCACAACTTTGTAGACCTTCTTAGGACACTTAGGATCTACAAAACCTGGAGGTTGAGACACATATACCTCCTCATCAATTGTGCCATAAAGGAAGGCACTCTTCACATCCATTTGAATAACTATGAATCCCATATAAGAAGCAAAGTCCAAAAAGATCCTAATGGCTTCAATCCTAGCCATAGGAGCAAAAACCTCATCATAGTATATCCATTCCTCTTGCCTATGTCCCTGGGCAACCAACCTTGTCTTATTTCTAAACACAACACCTCTTTCATCCTTCTTATTTTTGTAAATCTATTTTGTCCCAATTGCCTTCTTCCCATGAGGCAAATCTACAAGAATCTAAACTTTCTGAATTTTGAATTGTAGTAATTCTTCCTGCATAGCATCAATCCAACTTTCATCTTCAAGTGCTTTAGATATCTTCTTGGGTTCATTTTGAGACAAGAAACAAGCAAATAAACAATGCTGGAAGTCTTTATGATTATTTCTTCTCTACTTTTGAACCTGATTCAATGATAGATCGTGAGACATGAACTTTGAGACATATAGAGAATAAACTTGTTATTTCAAATGATTTACCCGAGTTGGTAGATCGGTGGGATTGCTGACCTCTGTTCCTTTGGTCGCGTCCAGCACCAGAATTCCTGTTACCATGTCGTGATGTTAGATTCATATCATATAGCAGATAAAGACGATAACGATTTAGATTTGACCTGTTGTTGTCACGAGAGTACTTGTTGTTATTGTTGTTACGGTAGTTACCACCACCGCCCTGCCTGTCAGATCCCTGACGGTCATTTTTCTGATCGTGACTCCGATAATTATTCTGCTGAGTGTCCGTAACTTAACACATTTAGTCCCTCCATTATATAACAGTGCTACAAGTAGATTTATTTCTTTATTTCTAAATTCTCACCCTAAATGATCTACTTGGGAACTATTCTTATTATGTTTTTGATGACTTCTTCCTTATGCTTTGAACACTTTATTCTGAAGTAGTCTGTCATTTTCTTTTTCTTTGAAGCTCGAAAACGCTGAGAATTCTTTATGAAAGTTGAGGACGACCTTGTAGCAAATCTATCCCGGTATAATCTTCTTCCCTTATAAAACAGATAAGATCTCTTTATTCTCTGAAGGTATCAACTTCACTCTCGAACTCAAATCAGCATTCTCAAAAGCTAACTTGATCTTCTTTTGAGCAACTTGAATCTTTAAAAATCTTGTATGAAATCTTTATCTTCGAACTTGATCTTGAATGTAGATTTCAATCACATAATGTTGTTGATGAAAGATCTTGAAACACGATGATATTGATTGAGTATTTCTTTGTAAAAGACTTGAACACTTGACTTTTCACATGAATCTTCATACATCTTAAGCCCCCCTCAATCACAAATCCATCTCTTGATATTTGAATTAGTAAACTTTGATTGTCAGAAAACAATGCGATATTCTTGAGAAGTAATTCCATGCAAATAACGAACACGGCTATCTTCGATAGATCTTTGAATTATATTGAAACACTTAGCTATTCAAAACACTTGAATATGAAGTAACCTCAAGTCTTGAATAACGAATCTTATTTTTTTCAAGCATACTTTTGTGAAATTACTTGTTACATAACCCGCACATAATAACCCTTGATAGATATTGTGAGGATTTAACCTTTCCGTTTCCAAATGTTTACCCAAATTCCACAAAATATGAGTGTGCCGGTGATGTTGTAGACTTTAGAACTTGGCTTGGTATATCTATTCGAGACCACAATAATGAGTATTATGGATTTAATTGGAGTAACTTGTTTAAATTGGTAAATCTTAGGATTACAACCAAATCGCCTATACATGTTGTTTATTAACTAACTACACCGGTTAGTTAACCTCCCGTTAAACCCTTCCACTCTCATCTTTCGAGTGATGATCCACTAGAACAACCCGTAGAGCCAATCCTTTAGGAATTTATACCAATTATTTGTTTCGTTACACCCTTACACCTTAACCTACCCTGTTAGATTAAGTTTAATTTACAGTTGCTAGTTGCTTAAAGTGTAAAGTCTGTATTTCCCGAGTCTTGTGTCATTTTCTATCTTTGGTGCAGTTGGAAATTTGCACATTGCAAATGAGAATGTATACTAGTAGTCAAAGCTCATGTGATTTTACTACATTCACAATTAATGGTGAATCCGAAGAATGAAAAAATTACCGAAGGAATTATCCGGAATTATTATAATCGTTAAGATGGTGAAACTACACCAAGATTTGAAGTTTAGTTAGTAAAAAAATAAAAAAATAAAAAGAAAAAAGAAAGAAAGTTTGAAGATAATCGTTTCGCGAAAGAGCATTACCGAAGGAATTATACGAAGGATCAATTATTCGTTGATACGTTGATAAAAATCAACGATGTAGAGTATTGTACAAAGTGGAAGATATCGCCACTTACCTTGTAGAGTGATATGTGTGAAGACACATATCAATTTTATATCAAAATAAACCCAATAAAGACCAAAAACATAATAAAAATGGCAAAGATATGCTTGTTTTTGTGTTTTGTATGTGCAGGTACGGATAAAACAAAAACCACAAGAAAAACGGTTAAAACCGGGCAAACACGAACACAAGAACGGAAGAGCGCACAAAAAGCCAGAAGGAAGCTATCAAAGTCAAACTATGGTCAATCCATGGTCAACTCTCATTCAACCTAAGTCACAACAGGACAAAATCCCAAAGTTTCAAAATCAGTCCCTCATTTATAAACCAATTCACAAAAATAATCCTTAAAAACCCTAACAGTCGTTAACTTTTATTTATAAAAGTTGACACTCGTTATTTCTTTATAACACAAATCCAAAACCAAGCCCGGGCCCATTTCCCTTATATAACCCGGTCCAAGCCCGAAGTCAAAGAAAAATGAGCCCGGGTCAACACAATCAAACGCAACTTTTATAAAAAGAAAAGAAACGGGAAAAGTGGTTTTACCACTATTCACCCATCTTCCCCAAGTTACCTCTCAGTTAAAACCATGGGGCAAATCCCAATTAAAGGATAAAAAGGACAATTCAGGTGTTAAAGTACACGATGGCAGGGAGAAACGTCATTCATAGATTCTTATTGGTCAATCCCCAAAAGGAATGACACGGTGGACATGAAAGTAGTACAAGGAAATGTTAGGATTTGTACTCATTCTACTCACAGAAGTAACACAAAGGTGTCACATCACGGATTGCCACACCGGCAATCCGTGTGAGACAATCTAATCCAACGGTGTGCGAGATGGATCCAATGATTGAGAAATGATCAAGGGACAAGATTGAGAGGAGGTGTAACTGAATTTAGACCTAGAAGCTTCCCTGGTGGCTATAAATACGAGCACACTCTCACACACACGAGATATCTAGGGTAGCTTTAGATTTTAGCTTAAATTTAGCTTGTAGTGTTAGCTTATTGTAATTTTCATTTAAACTTTTGTAACCTTCTTTTTCCGTATAATGTAATCAAGCTTTTTCAGTCAATGAAATCTAGTTTCTCTTAAATAAATTGTCATAAGCTCTTATAAATCTCAATGTTTTTGTTCACTTTTGTCACAAGCTACTCACACAAGCTCATTAAAGCTCTCACAAGTCTTTAAGCTTGTGATTGAGCTTAAATAGTCATTTAATCAACTCAAAATCTAAATTCAGCTTAAGAACCTTTGCTTATTGACTGTGGACTTATGGAAGGGAAGCTAGCTATGGAAGAGCTTCCAAGGACTTATACTGGCTTATCTAAGATAAGCCAGTGCTTGTAGATTGCTCACTTGAGCTTATTAATGCCTTTGTTTAGCTAAGGCTCAAGTAAGTTTCTTATTTAGCTTTATGTCCTAATTTCTTAAGTTTAGAAACTGCTTAATTTGCTTATTCTTGTTAGTTTCAGCTTATAAATGCTTAATATGTTAGTTTAATGCTGTAAGTTCTTAGTTCCATAGTCTTAATCTAGTTTTTACTTATCATTTATAAATTGTCATTAAAAACCAAAAATAAGTAGATTAGTGTAGCTTATTGATTTCTGGCTTATTAGCTTATAGGTTTATGCTTATTAGTCTTATTATAAGCTATTTATTATCTGGTATCTAAGATGTAATAGCTAGATTTCAAATTCATAAGCTTAAATGAAAACTGTCTTAGTTAAAGGGGTGTTTGGATTAATGCAGTTTGACCTCTTAAAGTCAAACTGAATTGTGCAATTTAATTTGGTTAGTTTGATCTTCACTTTTGATTAAGTTTTGAGCAGGTTTGTAGGATTAGTTTAAGTTTAATATCATTTAGAGGCTTAATCACCTTGTTCCTGCACTAGGGGAATTCTCCCTTTCTGTTGATTGTTAAAAACTTGATCCAAGCCTTATTGAGCTTGGATCTTGTTTAAGTTAAGTTTAGACACACTCAATAAGAGTGTGTAGTGTAGGGTTGTCCCTTAAGGACACATGTATTTGTGTTTTGCCCATTTTGTCAATTGCATCAGCACTAGTAACTCCTGTTACTACTGCTTACCTTTCCATAGTATTTAAGCTAGCTCAAATTAGGATTTAGCTTCTAAAATTAAGTAAGCTTATAGTTTAGACATAGGATAAGTTAGTTTAAAACTAGTTTTTCAATTCTAGCTTATTTCCTAGGGTAAAATAGCTCTTAAAGTTCATAAAAATCTCAAAAAGCCAAAAACAGTAGTAACTAGAAATTAGCTTTTAAAATTTGATTTCTAGCTTTTAGAATTTGTTTTTATGATTTGGATTAATAGTTTATAAGTAGGTTGTTATGTTTTCAAAAGCTCAAATCCTAAAATAGCTTATTGTGCAATTTAGCTTATCTAGTTTTTAAGCCTAAAGTTATAGTTTCTGAGTTTGCTCTTTTGATCATTAGATTTAGAGATCTTTTAGTGTTTTCAGTTAAGTTAGCTTTTCATAATTAGCTTTTACACATCTTAAGCTTTCTAGAGTAGCTTTTAGTTTTAAATTTGAGCTTAATTTGAGTAGTGTGCAACCCTTTGAATGGAAAGTAGCTTTTAAGCTCTTAAAAGCTAAGTTCCTGAAACAGCTTCTTCATAAGCTTTTAGAGATCTTAATCTTGAGTTTCAGCTTATAGTGCTTTTATTAAAGTAGCTTAAAAAGTTGTCCTTAACAACTTTTGTTCTTTAAGTTTTTTATAAAAACCAAAAAAAAGGGAAGTGGAAGTCGGGGGTGAGCAAGACTCGAACCCCCGACCTCAACACCTCAACCCTTTTATAACACTACACACACACTCCTTACCGCTGTGCCCTTGGGTCTTTTTCATAAGACTCTTGCACTCTTTATCTTTTATACACATTTAGCTTTATAAGCCTTTTAAGCTGTCAAAGCTTATTTCGCAGCTTATTTAATAAGCTGTGATCTCGGGCTTATTTTTCCTAGGATTTAATTAGTGTAAGCTAATTTCTGTTATTTTTCTAGAATTTTTAGAGTTCATTTAGTATTTTTAAATATTTATTTTCATTAAAAACTTTAAAAAATCATAAAAAATAGAAAAATAATCAAAAAAATAGAAATCTTTTTTAGAAAATTTTATTTTATCATTTAGAATGTAGGAAAATTAGTTTGACTCTCGTATGTTTATTTTTGAGCATTTTAGCTTTTAGGGCTCGGTTTTTTATTCCCGTTATTCGTTTTAGTGATTTCTTTCAAATTTTATCGTTAATTTTTCAAATTTTGCAAATCCCTTTATGTTTACTCATAGAATTGGATTATAAATTCAAATTCTAGGTTAAGGTGCTAATTAGGGTTTATTTTGTCGTTTCCATTTTTTCGTCCGCGTGTTTAGTTAATTTACTTGCATTTAATTGTTTTAATTGTTTTTAGTCATAGAAAATCAATCAAAAAGTTGAAAATCATTCATAACATTGTCCAAACTAAATCGAGGGTATCAATTAAGGTTAATAGAATGTATGAACATTGGAAGGATCATGGAACGTATCAGTAAGGTTGATAGAATGTATGAACATTGGAAGGATCATGGAACGTTGTACTTGCATGAAAGTAAGAATCTTCCAATCGTTCATTAAACACATTGTGTGATGTACTTGCTTCATTCATATTAGGAACACCTTCATTTGAAACCGATTGAGTATTTGTTAAAGGAACCATGACTTCTTCTGAACTTTGTTGAATGTCATCATTCAATGATGATGAAAAATATTCCTCTTGAAATGATTCCGAACTCTCATGAAAAACTTCTTCGGATGGAGAAATTTCTTCGTTTGAAGTTTCAACATTTGTTGTTGGAGATTTCGTTATCTTCGAAGCATCAAAATACTCATCGTAAAAATTATGAAATAAATCTTCCAAATCTTTCTTTGAAGTTTTTGAAACTTTTGAATCCGTTGGATTTGAAGATTTCCCCGTTTCGTTTAAATTA
Source organism: Tanacetum coccineum (assembly GCA_026074375.1). NCBI lineage: Eukaryota > Viridiplantae > Streptophyta > Magnoliopsida > Asterales > Asteraceae > Tanacetum > Tanacetum coccineum. The sequence goes on from BQNB010000999.1 coordinate 148,469, forward strand.
GATAAACCGGGTTCTAAACTGAATTGTTTAAAAGCCATTTTTGAAATCTCATCAAAATTCACATTCACGCTCTCGTGTATCTTTCGAGTACGCTTATTGTAAATTCTAAAGGATGCACATTCTGTTGAATATCCAACAAACACTGCAATATCCCCTTTTGCCTTTCCAACATCATCATAATCATTGAGAAGATAACATCTGCAGCCGAACACATGATAGAACTTGATGTTTGGTTTTCTCTTGTTAATGAGCTCATAAGGAGTTTTATCAAAACGTTTGTAAATAATCAAACGATTTTATGTAAAGCAAGCTATCGCAATGGCTTCAGCCTAAAGAAGTAATGGTAAGTTTGCAAATGCAAGCATAGTTCTTGCAGCTTTGACTAAGGTTCGATTCCTCCTTTCCACGACACCATTTTGCTGTGGCGTTCTTGCAGCAGAAAATTATTGAGTAATTCCGACCTCAGCAAAGAACTTAACAAAAGTTTTGTTCTTAAACTCAATACCATTATCAGTTCGAACACGCTGAACTTGTAGTTGAAGATTCACTTGGGGTTTTCTTGATGAATGAAATGATTACATCAGAAGCTTCATCTTTTGAACGAAGAAAGAATACACATGTGTACCGTGAATAATCATCGACAACAACTAACACATATCGCTTTCCGTTAATACATTCGACGTGCATCGGACCACACAAATCCATATGAAGAAGATGAAGTGGCTTATTCAAAGCAAAATCCGTTTTGGACTTGTGATGTTTCTGATGAATCTTCCCTTGTTCATAAGCGGAACACAAATGATCTTTTTTGAATTTCATCTTAGGAAGACCTCGAACAAGATTGTTTTTCACAAGGTTATTGATTGTGGCGAAATTCATATGAGAAAGACGTTGATTGTCACACCCCATCAATGGCGGAAACACAGGATGCGACGATACCATTCATCGCACAAGATACAAGATCATACACTTTATAACTTACATTCATAAAACTGAAGTTTTACAGAACTTTACAAGTTAAAATCTTAACATAAGTCAAAACCACGTCCATCTCTACCCAGTCCCCTTGGGTTACATCTTTTCTCTTCCAATACTAATCATATACCTTTGATTTGACACACGTGAAAATGATACTCGAAAACGTCAACAATAATGTTGGTGAGCTCGTAGGTTTGACCTTAAACCCAAAAGTTGTGCCAATATATCAACAGTGGACAATAGTGCTATATGACAGTGAATATATGCAAACAACCTTAGCATCACCGCTAATCAATAACCATATGTCACTGATATTTGCTTAATTGTATATGTAAAATACCCGGGATTTTGCCTAATAAAAGCCATTAAACTGCCAAAAGAATAGAAAATGT